>WSYH01002665.1:32963-81746 GCA_036426205.1 Ascaphus truei | reverse complement strand
CCCTGTCTCCTCCTCTTCTCCTCCTCACCTATCCCTAATGTCTCCCAGTTCACCTTCTGCTCCTCCCCTCTCTCCTATTGGTGTTCCCTCCTTTATAACCCCTGTCTGTCCTTTCTATCATTGCTCTGCATAGCTTTTGTTATCCCTGTGTGTGCAGTCCTGTGCTTGGCTCTCCTCTGTGTTCCAGCTTGTTCCTACTCCTGCTTATCTCTGGATCTCCCTGGTTTGACCTCTGCTTGTCCTGGACTACCCTGCTCTCTGTTGCCCTTGAACCCTGCTTTCGTACTCTACCTTGCTCACCTCTGTAACCCCTGGACTTTGGCTTACGAACTTGACGACTCTGACTTCTGGATCCCTGGACTCTGGTGCACGGACATCACTATCCTTACTCGGTACACCCAAGGCGTTGCAAGTATAACTAACTATCTTTCAACAGGCCCGGCAACGTCATACCACACTCCGGGCATGCCCTCATTGCTGTGGGTGCGTGGTAATACCCTTCCCACCTCAGTATTGGGGTCTTGCCAGGTCTGCGGGCATACAGGCGTGACATTATGCAGAGCCCAACAAATGCAGACCACCCTGAGGTGGGTAAAGATGTTTCACTTGAAGCCTTACAATTTGTGAGTAATCAGCTGTCCACAGTCTCCCAGCAATTGGCTAACCTCTCCCTTCCGGAGACTCCCATGGCTCCAGCACCCCCGATTACCACAACCTATGCCAACTCTGGACCCCATATTCCATCACCTAATCATTACGATGGGGACCCCCTCGCCTTCCGTGGTTTCCTAAACCAATGCGAGGTGCAATTCGAGATGTCCCCCTCCCTGTTTCCTACTTGTCGTTCTAAAGTGGCTTACATCTATGCCTTGCTTACCGGTTATGCCCTCGCTTTTGCCTCTCCCCTCTGGGAATGTAAGAGCGAACTAACCCAAGACTATCCTAAATTCAGGTGCGAATTTCAGCAAGTATTTGATACTCCTGCACGGCGCGAGACAGCCGCATTCTCTCTCTTCCATATTTCACAGGCCCGAAGATCTGCTGCCAAGTATGCAATCGAGTTCCGTACTCTCGCCGCAGAGACCCAATGGAATGATGAGGCACTCGCCGCCGCATATTGGCACGGACTCTCAGACACCTTGAAGGATGATCTTGCTACTCATGCCCGGCCTTCTTCCCTGGAGGAGTTGATTACCCTGAGCGTACGCATGGACCAGCATACCCAGGAGCGACGGCACGAGAGACACTGTTCTCGTTCTCTTCCTTCCTCTGTTGTCTCTCACAGGTCTCTCACAGGTCTTCTACTTCACCTCTCCTGGCACTGGATGCTCCGGAGCCGATGCAAATCGGCAGCCAACAACTTCGGGCCACGGAGAGAATGCGACGCCGTCAGAAAGGACTCTGTTTCTACTGTGGTTTTTCGGAACATCGTCTCCAGAATTGTCCCCTGAAGCCGGGAAACGGGAACACCCAGTAAAGGTAGAGGGGCTTCTACTGGGTACTGTCTCTCCTTGCCCCTCTCTCTCCGAAGATCTCCCAAAGAAGTTTATGCTTCCTGCCACTTTGGAGGGTCCTGGCCTTTTCCTGCAGGTGAAAGCTTTCATTGATTCTGGATCTGGCGTTAACTTCCTGGACCAAACCTTCGCCTCTGAGAATCAAATCCCTATGGTCAGGAGAAAAACACCTATTGGTCTCGAGGCCATCGACGGTCGACCGCTCCAGCCAGCATTTATCATCTGGGAGTCCATTCCTCTCACACTGACCTTGGCCGACGGTCATAAAGAGGTAATAATTTTCGATATTTTTCATTCTCCGACTGTTCAACTTATTTTAGGATTGCCTTGGCTTATACTCCACAATCCGCGCATTTATTGGACCGGCACCCTGCCTATCCAGTAGCCTTCTTCCGCTGACTCTGCTCCGGCGGCCCCTCCTGTTGCGGTACTCGCCGGCCTGGATTCCGTTCCTTCCAATCTATCGATCCTGCCGACCGTGTATCATGAGTACTTGAATGTGTTCAACAAGGTACAAGCTGAGGTTCTACCTCCCCATCGTTCGTACGATTGTCCTATCGATTTGATTCCTGGGACCATCCTTCCAAAGTCGAAATCGTACCCTTTGTCCATTCCTGGGACTGAGGCCATGACGTCCTACATTCAAGAAAATTTGGAAAAAGGATTCATCCGCAACTCTACCTCCCCTGCTGGGGCAGGCTTCTTCTTCGTGAAGAAGAAGGATGGATCACTTAGGCCATGCATTGACTTTCGCAGACTCAATAAGATCACGGTAAAAAATTGGTATCCCCTTCCCTTAATCTCTGAACTGACTGTCTCCAGGGGGCCTCTATCTTCTCCAAGCTCGACTTAAGATGTGCCTATAATCTCATTCGCATAAGGGAGGGGGACGAGTGGAAAACAGCGTTTAATACGCGATCAGGACATTACGAGTATCTAGTTATGCCCTTTGGTTTATGCAATGCTCCTGCCGTCTTTCAAGAGTTCATGAACGACATCTTCCGAGATGTGTTGGGGACATTTGTCATAGTATATCTGGATGACATTCTCATTTTTTCTAAAAACCTGGAGGAACACATTCACCATACCAAACTGGTGCTGTCTAGGCTCCGTTCTAACCGCCTATACGCCAAGATGGAGAAGTGTTTGTTCCGCCAGACCTCTTCTGCCTTCCTAGGCTACATTATCTCCAGCCAAGGTTTCTCTATGGATCCAGAAAAATTTAAATCTTTTCTCGGCTGGCCCCTGCCTAATTCGCTAAAGGCTGTGCAGCGTTTTCTCTGCTTTGCCAACTATTACAGGAAATTCATCAAAATTGTTTCTTCTATTGCTTTTCCCATCACCGTTTTGACCAAGAAAGGCGCCGATCCCACCTCCTGGTCTCCTGAAGCTATTCTTGCTTTCGAGGTGCTTAAGAAAGCTTTTGTGTCCGCACCCATCCTACGCCATCTGGATACCTCCCTTCCCTTCACTTTGGAAGTCGACGCTTCGGACGTGGGAGCTGGTGCAGTTCTCTCTCAGATGTCTTCTCCCCAAGACAGACTCCATCCCTGTGGGTTTTTTTCGCGAAAATTTTCATCTGCTGAAAGAAATTATGATGTTGGTAATCATGAACTTTTGGCCATTAAATTGTCTCTCCAGGAATGGAGGCATCATTTAGAAGGCACCAAGGACCCCTGTTGCTATTCTCACCGACCACAAAAAATTGCTGTATATCAAGGGAGCCCAACGGTTGGGATCTCGCCAAGCTCGGTGGTCTCTCTTCTTCTCCCGCTTTAACTATACCATTTCATACATACCTGGTACCAAAATTGTCAAAGCGGACGCTCTGTCTCGCCAGTTCGCCACGGAATCCGAATCTAATGAAACCACGGAACCTATTCTTCCTGCCAAATGCATAACCTCCGCTAATAATTTGGATGTGTTGGACGAAATCAACAAAGCCCATCGCTCACATTCCCAGCAGTTTCAGGGTACCAGAAGGGCGCTTATACGCAGCTCCACGGTTTTGCCACAAGATTCTACTTTGGGGTAATTCCTCTTGATCTGCCGGTCATCCAGGCTTCAAATGAACAGCGGACCTTATTAAATGGATGCTTTGGTGGCCGAGGATAAACAAAGACATTTTCGACTTTACCAGTGCCTGTCCTGTATGTGCCCAGAGTAAGACGCTCCATCACAAACCCTCTGGCCTCCTCTTGCCTCTCCCCATTCCAGAGCAACTCTGTAAACACATCTTGATGGATTTCATTGTCGAACTGCCCAATTCCAAAGGAATGAATACCATTCTTGTCGTATTAGACAGATTCTCTAAACATTCACACTTAATTCCCCTCAAGGGTCTCCCTAACTCTGCTACTCTGGCTGATGTTTTTTCCAAGGAAATTTTCAGATTACATGGCATTCCCATTTCTATTGTCTCTGACAGAGGGTCTCAATTCATCTCTAAGTTCTGGCGGGCGTTTTCCCAGAGACTCGGAATTTCCCTTATTTTTTCTTCTGGTTACCATCCACAGACCAATGGTCAGACCGAAAGGATGAATCAAACCCTAGAGCAATATCTTAGATGTTTCGTATCGGACTCACAGGACAACTGGGTGGACCTGTTACCATGGGCCGAATTAGCAATCAACTCTATCTAAAATGAGTCTACCCAGGAGTCTCCCTTTTTCATTACTTTCGGCTTTCACCCCAGCAGTCTTCCTCTCTCTTCTCCCCCTTCGGGCGTTCCTGCAGCCGACTCTCATGTTACGACCCTACAGAACTCTTGGAAAAGGATTCTCAAATCCTTACAATCTGCTGTTGCCAAACAAAAAACCAAGGCGGATCGTCATCACCAACCAGGTCCTTCTTTCAAGCCTGGTGACAGAGTGTGGTTGTCCTCGAAGAACATCAGGATTAAAACTCCATCTCCCAAACTGTCACCAAGATTCCTGGGCCCATTCAAAATCATAGAAAAAGTCAACCCAGTCACTTATCGTCTTGATCTACCCCCCACCATGAGGATTCCTTCAGTGTTTCATGTTTCCCTGCTTAAAACCTTTGTACAAAGCTCACATTTTCTGGACCCTTCCCGTAAACCCAACCCAGTGTTCACCCTAGGACAACAAGAGTACGAGGTCCAATCCCTCATTGATTCACGTTGGTCTAAAAACAAGCTCCAGTACCTCGTCCACTGGAAGGGCTATGGTCCGGAGGAGTGGTCGTGGGTACCAGCACGTCACATTCATGCCCCGAAACTCCTTCAACAATTTCATCTAAAATTTCCCCAAAAACCGTGGCTGGATCGTTCAGAGATCGATCCTCAAGGGGGGATACTGTGACGGTTCAGGGGTTTCCTTCCCCTTCATGTGTCCCTGGCATCACATGCTCACCTACCCTCTCTGTCCCTTCCCCTGCCAGCCTCCCTTCCTGTACCCATTCCTGTCCCTCTCCAGCAGCCTCTGACGCCATTCCTGCACCACAGCGCGCGCCCCGCAAGACTCGTGCACCCGCGCGGTTCCCAAGCCCCTGCTGCAGCGTTCCCCACTCTCAGCCCCCCTCGGTATCTGCTCCCATCCCCTTACCTCCGGCGGCTGTTCCCTCCATTCCTCCATCCTCCTCTGCGGGTGTTCCCACGGCGCGGCGTTCCGCGCGCCTCGTGACGCAGACTGCGTGCGCACTCTCAGATTACAGAGGGCGCGCGCACACGCTCCTCTTCTAGGGGTTTTCAGCCTCCTGACTCCTCCCATGCCCTGCAAGCGATCTCCCTTACTGGTTCCCCTGTCTCCTCCTCTTCTCCTCCTCACCTATCCCTAATGTCTCCCACTTCACCTTCTGCTCCTCCCCTCTCTCCTATTGGTGTTCCCTCCTTTATAACCCCTGTCTGTCCTTTCTATCATTGCTCTGCATAGCTTCTGTTATCCCTGTGTGTGCAGTCCTGTGCTTGGCTCTCCTCTGTGTTCCAGCTTGTTCCTACTCCTGCTTATCTCTGGATCTCCCTGGTTTGACCTCAGCTTGTCCTGGACTACCCTGCTCTCTGTTGCCCTTGAACCCTGCTTACGTACTCTACCTTGCTGACCTCTGTAACCCCTGGACTTTGGCTTACGAACTTGACGACTCTGACTTCTGGATATCTGGACTCTGGAGCATGAACATCACTATCCTTACTCTGTACTCCCAAGGCGTTGCAAGTACCACACTCCATGCATGCCCTCATTGCTGTGGGTGCGTGGTAATACCCTTCCCACCTCAGTATTGGGGTCTTGCCAGGTCTGCGGGCATACAGGCGTGACAGGAACAAGTTCATAAACAGCTTGAAAAATGTAAAGTAAATAAGGCACTGGGCCCCAATAGCATACATCCAAGAGTTCTCAAGGAGTTAAGTTCAGCAATAACCAAACCATTACATTTATTATTCAAGGAACCCATTTCCACAGGCTCAGTACCACAAGATTGGCGTAAAGCAGATGTGGTGCCTATATTTAAAAAGGGGGCTGGATCACAACCGGGGAATGTACGCCTGACTTCAAAGTGGTGAAACTACCCTTATTTGTTTCTTTCAGGAGGTAAGTAGGAATTTCGACCAGTAATGCAGTTAATGTGGTCTACTTAGATTTTGCAAAGGCTTTTGATAAGTTTCCACACAAAAGGTCAATACCACCACCACCCCCCGGTGGTATGTATACATATGTATATGTGTGTAAATATATATATATATATATATACACACAAAAAAGACTGCGCTTTTAGGTATCTATCTGCAATAATATACAAACTTAACTGTATTTTCAAAAATATAAAAAATAAAAAAATGATAAAAAGACCCTAATATATACCAGAAAATGATGCTCTAGCAATATAATATCAAAAAATAAAAATATATAAAAATAAAACCTAAATTAATATCATAAACTAGTATTACCAGACATATAAACATGCATATATAAGAAAAAAAAAAAAAAGAATGAGTGAACATTGAGGAGTAATGGGGAAAAAATAAAATAAAAAATGTAAAAGTAACAAATGATTATATAAAAATCGCCAGTGTTTCACCATAAAGTGGCGTCCCAAAGTCCCAAAACACATCGCGTCAGCGTGAGCAACGTCACTGAGTCCCAGAGTCTGAATGAGAGTCCTAGAAAGAGAAAAGGTCTGGTGCAGTGACCGTCACTAGTTAGACTAGTGATCCTATATGATATATAGTGATATAGTGATATATGATATGATACTAGTGATATATATATTGTGTGTGTGTGTGTGTGTGTGTGTGTTGGGGGTTATATGTATTGTTTTTTTATATGTATTGGGTAGGTGGGTTTTTTGTATGCATTTGGGGGGAGGTTGTATATACTTGGGGGGTGGGTATTTTTTTTAATGTATTTGGGGTGGGAAGTTTTGTGCATTGGGTGGGGGGAAGTTTTTTGCTATATATCTTGTGGGGGGAATTGTGTGGGGGGGGGAGACAGAATGAGTGAGCGTGGGATAATTGACAGAGGGAGAGGAGAGAGGGGGTGAGTGAGGTAAAGAGGGTGTAAGGCCGTGGTTATAGTGCCGGCGATGGTGACGTCGCCCGAAAACAAATACATTGCCACCGCCGCCGTCGTTTAAATCTGAAGCCGGCAAAATTTGATTTTTCAAGGGCCGTCACGTCACGTGACGGCCCTTGAACAAATCAAATTGCCGGAATCCCGCGACCCCGCCACCTGGCAAAACATAACTTTCACCGGTGGCGACGGGTGACGTCACCCGCCGTGTCGACGTCACCAACGACGGCTCTATTGGCACGGCCTAAGAGTGAGAAGCAGGAGAGAGAAATACATGCGAGGCGGGATAGTGAGACGGAAGGGAGATAAATACATGGGAAGGGGGGGAAAGAGAGGGGGCTCGTGAGGTGTGAACGGGGGGGGGCGGCGGGCAATACCGCCGACTTGGGGGAGGGGCCCTGCTTAAAATGTTTGTCCCGGGCCCCACGTTATTTGTTGGCGGCCCTGGATACTAAATTGTGTAAGGTAGTAGAATCATAGCAGGATGTACTTTCTCTCCAGAAGGAATGGGGAGACTGGAAACTTGGGCAAGTAAATGTCAGATGAGATTTAAGACAGATAAATGTAATGTTATGCATTTGGGAATCAAGAATAAAAAGGCGACTTACAAATTAAATGGGGATAAATTGGGGGAATCCTTGATGGAGAAGAAGTGCTTGTAGACAGCAAGCTTAGCAATAGTGCCCAAAGTCGTGTAGTAGCTGCAAAGGTAAACATGATCTTATCTTTCATTAAACGGGCAATGGATGGAAGGGAAGTAAACATAATTATGCCCCTTTACAAAGCATTAGTAAGACCACACCTTGAATATGGAGTATAATTTTGGGCGCCACTCCTTAGAAAATACATTATGGAACTTGAGAGAATGCAGAGAAGAGCGGCCAAATTAATAAAGGGGATGGGCAATCTAACTTTCAAGGAGAGGCTAGCTAAATTAGATTTATTTACATTAGAAAAGAGGCGTCTAAGAGGGGATATGATAACTATATACAAATATATTCGAGGACCATACAGAGAGCTTTTAAAAGAACTATTTATCCCAAGGGCAGTTAAATACTCGGGGCCATCCCTTAAGGTTGGAGGAAAGGAAATTTCACCAGCAACAAAGCAAAGGGTTCTTTACAGTTAGGGCAGTTAAAATGTGGAATTCATTACCCATGGAGACTGTGATAGCAGATACAATTGATTTGTTCAAAAAAGGTTGGACATCTTTTTGGAAGGGAAATCTACAGATTGGAACATTGGAACATTTCATGGAGCCGTTTTCGTGTGCTCTGCTGTATTCCACATGGCATTCACGCCGCCAATCACACCAGGCACCCCAGTGTTTACAGTGGTTGAATTGATAAACAAATTGTGCAAGGCTCAGCGTGAGCAAGTATATACGATAATGATAATTAGAATCCTTTAGCTGGGGTAACCTTAAGGTATCAATGAATGAGGTAATCTCCTATAAAACCAATCAACTGGTAGTATCCCACTTGGCATTGTAGTAAGTTATACACACAATAAAGTGTCCAGGCACATATATGAAATAATATAGTGTGATGAGTGGTAATAGAGGACTCGCATGTAATGCAGCATCTTGGGTGGTAATTCACATCCTCCACGTACAGGTGTGCTGATGTCTTTATGCAAATGCAGAAAGAGGTACCAAAAAAGACAAAGCACTACTTTCCAGCAAGTAGAAATGATCAAAAAGCAGGGAGAGCAACACCAGCAACAAAGCAAAGGGTTGTTTACAGTAAAGGCAGTTAAAATGTGGAATTCATTATCCATTGAGACTGTGATGGCAGATACAATTGATTTGTTCAAAAAAAGGTTGGACATCTTTTTGGAAGGGAAAGCTACAGATGCAGCGGCCGATATTCGAACATTTCACAGAGCCATTTTCGTGTGCTCTGCTGTATTCCACACGACATTCACGCCGCCAATCACATCAGGCCCCCTAGTTTTCATCACAGTTGATCTATTTTAATTTAATTTTTTCAGATGGTTAATGGTTTCAGATTTCTTTGGGTGCAATTCTTTGCATACCGCCAGGTGGCATAAATGAATGAATTGTAACGTGTACAGTACTGTGCTACTGTGTCAATTTGCAGGTGTTTAAAAACCAGATAAAAACCAAGTCTACAGTACCACAGTGAGAAGGAGGGGAGGGACAGGGACTTGGAGCACAGCAAAAAACAGCAGGCTGGCGGCAGTGGCAACGTGCAAAAACTTTATTACGGCAACATTGCCATCATAAAAACAGGACAGGTTCTCTGACGCGTTTCGTCTAAGAGACTTTTTCAAAGAGTGCTATACTGCAGCCAGGGATGTTCCCTAAATACCCTCAAACACCCACGTGATCAATTAGAAATCCCCGCCCCTGGCCGATAGAATACAGGCCACTAGATAATTATGTAAATTTGGAGGGAGTTGCCCATAAAATCTAATGGAGGGGAATTTTAACCATATAATTCCTGGATATATAATAGGAAACTAATACTGCATGGGTAGCAGGTCTATCCTCTGGCTGCCAAAGCAAACTGATATGTGGAGAACATAACAAGACAGAACATTTAATCTTATATAAAATATACATATTAATATACATTAATAGGTGATGCATCATCTGATAATATTATGCATATTAGAATGACCATTTAGCTTGCAAAAGATTATCCCAGAGAGCTAGATGTACTTAATTCACCTATTGTGCATATAGTTAAAAACATGTTTAAGACATGTAACAAATCTAAACGTCTAATAAAATAAAATAAGAGCAGCCACACAGAGAGAATATAGAATATCACATAATTCTAGGTGAAAATTCAGGCAGCAGACACTGGATAAGAAAAACATAAGAGACTAACCCTATTGCATTCTATTTTGTATAAGAGCAGCAGACCACCCAATAATTTTGGGCATAACCTCATAATAGTATGTTTTAAAAATTGTATTAATGCATCCAAAGTTACAACAATAATTTTGAAGCCTCTAAGTACAATAAAGGCAAGAAAGCAGAAGAGTAGCAGAACAGCAGCAAATAAACAGCATAAGTAACGATTTTATCTTTTATATTATTGTAGACCCTAAGTATATCAAACATGGAATAAGCAGTTCACCAATATAGGCATGGCAGGAGAGATGAATAATACCTATATATATATATATCTATTCAGCAGACAGTTAACTGTAATACACTGGGCTAGCAGTCTACAAAAAATGGGACAGCTCCCAATCCACATTGAGACCTTGTGGATGGAGACTGTCCATGCAGAAGATCCATGACATCTCTTTTTGGTTCAATATCTTAAGTCTGTTACCACCCCTTATCAGACTAGGGACATGTTCAAGTCCCAAAAAGGAAAAGCCTTGTAGGCCACCTTGGCGACAGGAGGAGAAATGCCGAGAGACCGGATGCAACAAGTCCTTTTTCTTAATTAGCCGTACATATTCCTGTATTCTAGTTTTTAACGCTCTAATTGTACGGCCAATATAGGTCTTGTTGCATCCGCATCTAATCATGTAGACTACATGACTGCTATTGCAGTTGATAAACGTATGTATAGGTTTTTTAATAACCTTTGGTTTAAGACAATCAATTACCTTTGTTGGTCTGGCATACTGGCACACATTACACCGTCCACATAGGAAGAACCCTTTAGGTATATTCCTAATTTTATCCACACTTTGGGATGAAAAGAGACTGGGTGACAAATAAGATGATAAGGGTTTTGCTCTACGAAAGACCAATTTGGGCCTTTCCTTTGTAATGTTTTCTAGGTCACAGTCTAGTTTAAGTGTTTCCCAGTGTTTGGCTATAATGGACCTGATGTCATTTGATTGACGGCTCTGTTTAGTGATGAACAGGGGTGCATTTTGGGTGCGATCTCCCTTTTTCCCTTTTGTTTTTGACAGAAGTTCTTCCCTTGACATTGCTCTAACCATAGTTAAGGTTTCCACTAGATCCCTTTCAGGATACCCTCTGTCCTTAAATCTATTAATCATCAGATTTGCCTGATTGACGAAATTTTCATCGGTTGAACACAACCTTCTGAGGCGCATGAGTTGCCCCTTTGATATACCTTTCTTAAGGGGCAATGGGTGGTTGCTATTCGCTATAAGGTAAGTGTTCCTAGAGTTTGGCTTCCTGTACACATCGGTCTGAATCTCTCCCCTTAGATCAACATAAATAAGAATATCCAAAAAGTGTATTTGATTACTACTGTGCTCATGTGTGAATTGCAGATTATAATTGTTAGAATTTAAAGACTGGATAAAAAGCTCCAGAGTGTGAGTGTCACCCTCCCAAATAAAAAACAGATCGTCGATATAGCGGCGATAAAACAAAATGTGTTTCCTAAATAAATTTAAATCACTATAAATAAAAAGTGATTCCCAAAACCCCATGAAAAGATTCGCGTAAGAGGGTGCAAAAGACGTACCCATTGCCATATAGGGGTACCTATTCCACCGCTCCCATTTATAACTTTCAATCTGGCTAATCTGCCCTACCACTGTTACACTGAGGATCACAACAGTCCTCAAACCGACACCAATTTGAAGCACCACCTTAGGGGTTAATTCCCTTAACTACCTACAGTACCACAGTGGTCCATTGTGAATCGACCTTGGTCCTTGAAGACTCTGAAGACATTATCAAATGTAGGCGTTTCATAATAAAAACTTCTAAAACACCATGCTTTGGGCTTTTTTCTACTTGAGCTGTTTAGCACAGTTTTTACACACGGAGCTTTGGGCAGATGCCAAACAATGCTGATGCATACAGACGCTACTGTTAGTATATGAACCGGTCACATGTGGGCTCATGTGGTATATATATAAGGGACATCAGTGCAGTACAAACTAGCAAGATGAGTTATACAAGCCATACCTAAGCCATTTAATTAAGTCACTTGGAAACCCTGGAACCCACAAATGTTTAAAATATTTACAAAATAAGATCACCTGCTAGCCATCATCCCAGTGAGCATGTGTATATCAATGGGTGTTTTATACATTATGTATGTCAAGGGAAAGTTGATATCTCTACCTTAAAAAGTTATTTGATGTTAATGGCTGATAGCAGTTTGCTTTGTAGCTGCAAAGTCCCAGCATTTATAAGTGTTAGAGAAAATGTAGTATATCTGCAATGATGACACACTAGTCTGACTGCTCTATAGTACAAAGTAACTACTGTAGCTACACCATATCAACAGTAGCTAAAACGTAAGTGTTGGGAGACCAACTAAAGAGTTACATTATTTGGCACTCTGGTTAACTTGAGCATAAATAACTATCATTTGCTCCATAGGGGTTACAAATATGGTAACTTTTTGACATTGTATTTAACAATGCCATTCCTGCTATACAAGGATTTTAATTACTATTATCACACTCTCAGTTAGTGGCGAACATCACTTTATGTAAGTAGCAGAAATCAGTTATATTGCGGACTTCAGACATACTGCACTTTCACCTAGTGATGATTTTCGCTTTTTGATCAAACGGAGCTAAAGTATTTAGTCCAACAGGATTTTAGGAGGATTATTTCTTATTCTATCCTAATATCTAATACAATAGTCTGTTACATTACTATGGCATAGTGCTGAGATGTATAATTTGTAAGGTGATCATTTTTGTTGGTTAGCCCAGGGGGGCGCAAACTTTTTTCCCTGCGCCCGCCTGCCGGCTGTCCCCTCACTCCCGCACCCCCCCCAACCCCAACTTACCCGCGCTCCGGCGTAATGACGTCACGTTGCCATAGCAACGTGACGTCACATGACCTCGCAGCGTCATTTTGACGCCGCGTTGCCATGGTGACGCAGGAGGAAGCCGCCGGAGCCACGGTAAGTTAGGTTTTCAGAGGCCCTGCAGCTCCCCCGGCACTTAATTTAAGTGCTTTTGGGAAGCGCGCGGGGCCTCTGTAAACCCCGCGCCCCCCGTCGGTAGTCTTGCGCCCCCCCTGGGGGTCGCGCCCCACAGTTTGCGCACCGCTGGGTTAGCCCACCATTATTTTATATTATATTACTAATAAAGTTTGATTTTTTAATAATCTAATCATTACATTATTGTGAGTGCTATAATAGGGGCCTTCTTCTTAACTCCTATTTTCTCTTTATATGTTTCTTTTGTTCATATTTCATTTCCAAATATGATTTTTACAAATTTTCACCTGACGTTCGTGTGTGGAAGTGTTCAATAAGGCAAACTTTAACTAATGATCAGTGTTTTTTCCGTTGTGCCCCTCCTGCCGGAGATAGAAGAGGGTATTGGGCTGTGGTCCCAGATATTTACAGTATGTTTGGTCATGGCAACTGCAAAAGGAGAAAGGTTGTGTTTAATCCATATAAACTTCGTCAATCCCAAACCAGCAATGTGCCAGCGCTGGCAACAGCGCCAGCATCAGCTTACAATAATGGTCCGACCGTCACTGAAAACCTAGTGAATGGCAATCCTTGCTACCTGTCCCTGCCGGAACACCTGCAAAATTTACAGCCTGAGCCTGATTTCCCGTACAGGTACCAGCAAGCTTGCGTTTACCAAAAAGATGTCCAGCTTCATCAGCTGTCAACTACAGGTGTAGCAGGCCAGCTGTCACCTGTCAACTATAATGCAAACTACAGGAGTGACAATGGCTCATCACCACCCGCTTGGCAAAGTTTATAATGAAGGTAAATATAATGTTCTACAGTATACTGTATTATACTATACAGTACATTATTAAGTTTAAAGCTACAGTTCAAGCTGCCATGTTTAAAAAAAATATTATTTAAAAAAAAAACAATATGTGCATTAATACAATATTCACACAGACAAATGATTAGTTACAGTACTGTAAGTTGCTTTTCGGTCCATTCTCCTGTAATCAATCGCTTTGCTTAGGGTTATTTAATTTAATTCAATTCTGACACAATTCTTGCATAGCATTATTGAAAATGTAGTCCTGCAATATGATTGACTGAGCAGTTACTAAAGTAGATACAATTGGTGGACAGCTAGGGAGAGGGTGGGGCTCAGAAGTTTGTTCTCATCGTACAGACACACTTGTAGGATATTTCTATAACTGCTGCTTTAATTCCCAATGATGCGACTTGACGCATGTGCAATACCGGAAAAAATAGCATCATTTTTCCCCCAGAAATTAAACTTTGACATCAAGCGGTAAAAGATAAGGGGGAATTTAGGAGGAATTTCGATGGAACTCTACTGTAATATCACTTTTTTTAAACGGTGCATGCTTATTGTGAATCTGATTTAAAAATCAATATTACAGGAGATTATACAGTAAGTCCTTGTACAAGAGACTAGACAAAGAAAAGGTAGCGCTAATCTAAAGGAAGACCCGCAGCCTTTGATGTAACTCTGACCCCCCGGGTCAGATATAGAACAGGAAAAAAACGTTTATATCTATGGCGCTGGGTCACAGGCAAAAGGAATTAGTAAAAAAGTGTATACAACCAGTGAATGGATGTGCTCGCGTGGAACCTTCCAATGAAGGCAGTGCATCATGTAAGAAAAACAAAAACCAGAACATAGTGTAATAAAAGTAAACTATACAAAACACTAACACTAAAAACAGACATCAGCTGAGACAAGGACTGTAATAAAAAAGTATCACATTTAATAAAACAACATTAAAAAGATGGGTCACGTTCTGCATCGAAGCCACAGAAAAAAATGCCGCTTACCGACATCATTTAAATGCTTGCAGTGGATATATGGAGGAGTATCCCTCTCTTACAGGCCACACCACGTGTTCTGGCGTCCGACCGGAGTCAGGGAAAACCCTTTCCTGCTTGTGCTGCCGTGGGTCTCTGCACACTCAGGTATGCGCTGGTGTGTGCTGGAGAATCTGCAGTCACGTGTGCGCTGGTGGCAGGATACGTGCCGGTACTGCAGCCCAGCATAGGATGTGCAGCCAGAATCTATGGGGCAGCCGCCAAAAACCAGAAACCGCAAACTGGAGTAGCTGTGGAGGAGGTCCAGGCAGTGTAGTGGATCCTGCGTGGCAGCTGTGCAAACGTAGACCAATCCTACGGTTCGGAAGACTGCGCTTCCTTCTGAGGGGTAAAAAAAGTAGTCCCTTTGCCCTGAAATGTCCTCATATATATAGTCCCGGTTTAAAGGTATATGCACTACCAATACCAAGTGTGGACATCGCAATGGTTCTACTAATGTATCCTGGGTCTCAGCAACAACAATACAGGACGCACAATACACAAACATACAAAAATTACAAAAATACATAATAATTAAAACAATCATATGATATTACCAAATGGAACAAAGGGAAAGAAGTTTTCTTTTCCTTTGTTCCATTTAGGTAATATCATATGATTGTTTAATTATTATGTAGTTTTTTGTATTTTTGTATGTTTGTGTATGTGCAGTCCTGTATTGTTGTTGCTGAGGACAACAGGATACATTAGTAGAACCATGCGCAATGTCACACTTGTATTGGTAGTGCTAATACCTTTTAAACCGGGACTATATATATGGGACATTGCAGGGCAAAGGGACTAACTTTTTTACCCCTGAGGAAGGAAGCGCAGTCTTCCGAAACGCGTAGGGTGGTCTACGTTTGCACAGCTGCCACTGAGGATCCACTACACTGCCTGGACCTCCTACACAGCTACCCGCAGTGTTGCGGTTCTGGTTTTGGCGGCTGGCCCCATAGACTGGCTGCACCATTCTATTGCTGGGCTGCAGATACCGGCACGTATCCTGCCACAAGCAGCACACGTGACTGCAGATTCTCCAGCACACACCAGACGGCATACCTGAGGTGCGAGGGACCCACGGCAGCACAAGCAGGAAAGGGTTTCCCCTGGAGATCCGGTGGACGCAGACAGAACACGGTGGTGTGGCCGTAAGAGAGGGGATACTCTCCAATATATCCACTGCAAGCATTAAGAATGTCTGGTAAGCGGGCATTTTTTCTGTGGCTTCGATGCAGACGTGACCCATCTTTTAATGTTGTTTTTTTATAAATGTGATACTTTTTATTACAGTCTTGTCTCAGCTGATGTCTTGTTAGTGTGTTAAGTGTTTTGTATAGTTACTTTATTACACTATGTCTGTTTTTGTTTTTCTTACATGATTCACTGCCTTCATTGGAAGAGTTCCAGCGGAGGCACATCCATTCACTGGTTGTATAACACTTTTTTACTAATTTCTTTATGCCTGTGACCCCGCGCCCTAGATATAACGTTTTTTCAAGTCCTGTACAAGGCAAAACTTCCCTAAAGGTTCATAAGGGGCCAGAAAGAGGAATATCAGGGCAATGGGCAAATTTCAAATACTGTATCATGGATTGGGAAAATCGACAGTTGTCAGATGAACCTCTCCCAGAGTCTATACCTTTTCAGACTCAACAGTGCCACTGAGACTGAAGGGAATACCCCCTTCAGTCCGTGATCTCCAAGTTCATATGGGGGAGGCAAGAAAGCGAGAGTAAAAAAACAAATACTACAAAAACTTAACTTGGAAGGTGGACTAGCGGTACCTTGCTTGTTATCCTACTCTAAGGCGGCACAATTATGTCAAATCTCCCAATGGCACACAGACCCAGATCGGAAAAGATGGTTAGAATTGGAAAAAGAGTGTTGCTCCCCATTGGAGTTAAACATCTTGATTTGGACTCCAAAACCAGAAAATAAGGCTGGAACAAATCTGCTGTCCTCAATAACCAACTCACTCGCAGTTTGGGAGTCTTCCAAATTTGAAAGCTGCCCTAAACACTCTAAAGGAGTCACTTATGACCCCTTTATGGGGAAACTCAGATTTTCAGCTCCAGCTGAACAGAAACAGAACTCCGCGATTTGTGAGTGCAAATGGGAATCTGTAGACATGCCAATTCGGTTTCCGGAATTTTGGGGAATTTGGAAATTCATTTTGTAATCACAATGCTGCGATCTCGCACCTCGTGGACTTTAATGCAAAAGTGTGCGGATCATTCATTAATTTCAAATTGGTGTTTAGTATTCCCGGGGGTCTCGTTTTCCAAACAGAAAATAACCACGGGCTTATAGCGGAATTGTTGGAGGTTCAATAACCTCTGCAGCCAATCTATAACTTTGTTCCCATATGGGCCTAACACGGGGACAAAGGCCAGAGCAATATGCATATAGTCCTGTCAGGCTCTCCGCATTGTTGAGGCACAATGGGGAGTATCCCGGGACAAATTTTGATAATATAATTGGAGTGTGGTACCACCTCATCAAAACTTTATATGCGTTCTCCTTCAATGTTATACAGATTAAGCTTTTGGAGGCGTCTTCAACTATCTGAGGCCACTCTTCCTCCTCCATCGTCTCCCCGAGGTCCGCTTCCCACATCAGCATGTATTTTAGTTTTCCCGTGATCTTGGGGCTAGAACCGATCACTTCCCTGTACATCTGGGATGTTCTTCCTCATGTCAGGTCTCTGCTAGACAGAGCTTTCGAAATTTGATCATGGGGGCGAGGTAGATTATGTGTATGTATTACGGGGGGGGGGTCAGTTTTTGTTTTGGTATATCTTCGTGGGGGGATACGCCGTGGGTTTGCGGTGGGGGAGAATGGATGGAATGAGTGTGCGTGGGTGTAATTGATGAAGGGTAGAGGATAGGGGGTGAGTGCGGAAAAGAGGGGTAAGTAAGAGTGAGAAGCTGGGGAGGAGACATCATTTGCGTGGCGTGGAGGGTGAGACGGAAAAGGAGAGAAATACATGGGATGGGAGCTCGTGAGGTGTGAAGTGAAATGGGGGGGGGTGATGGCGTTCAATACCTCTGACATGGGGGGGGCTGCTTAAAATGTTTGTACCGGGCCCCACGATTTCTGTTGGCGGCAGGGGGTACTGGCATTCTGGGCCCTGTAGTCAGGGGGCCCGGGCCCCCTGCGCGGCCGTGCACCTCGATAAATCCCATCGCCCGGTCACCACGGGTGACAGGATTTAGCGCACTCGCGATGCACCAGGCAGCATGTTGGCACGCTGCCAGGATTTTTTTGGGCCTGTAGCAAGCTCTATACAAGCTTGCAAAGTGAGGCCCTCCTCTTCCTGCATGGAGCACGTGGTGAGTACTGCTCCATGCCTTTCTTGCTTCCCCCTTGCCTCCCTGCTCCGATTTCTCCCCCTGCTCCGATTTCCCCCACCCGCTCCGATTTCCCCCACCCGCTCCGATTTCCCCCCTGCTCCGATTCCACCCCCGCTCCGATTCACCCCCCCCTTCGTTCCGATTTCCAACCCTGGCTCCGATTCCCACCCCCTTGCTCCGATTCACCACCTTGCTCAGATTCACCCCCCGTTCTGTTTTCCCCTGTGTGTATGTGAGTGTCTGAGTGTGTGTGTGTCTGAGTATGTGAGAGAGAGAGTGTGTGAGAGAGAGAGAGTGTGTGAGAGAGAGTTGTGATTCATTCAGGTTCAACCATGTTAGCTATTCCGTCCAAATCATTGGACAGACCTTTGTTTCGTTGCCCGCTATCTCAGATTTCCTGCCTTCAAACGTAATTGTGTTTTTAGTATTTGACGCCCCAACATGTTTGATGCTAGTCTTGCCTTCCCCCTTGAGAGGCAGGGAAATCACACAGGTAACTCTGCTCTGTTCGTAGGTGTGGTAGGGCAGAAAGCGAGGAGTAAGTAATACCGCAGAATTATAACTGTTACCAATAAAACTCTACGCGTGTGGCGAGGGGGGACTGTCGTACTGTATCGAGCGGTGCTTGGTTGTGATTTTATTGTCCACGACGCTTATACCACGGGACGGCAACCAACTGTGAATGTCCGACTGACCCGTGCATCTATATACGGCGACACAGGCGCGACAGATCGGAGTGTAATTAACGACGAAGTGAGTAGGCTCTAGACATAGCGCATATAATTTGCTGTGTTGTCGATTCACTGTGGCTGTGTGGATGTGTGAAAGTCTAATGGTGATTGATTTCGGGACTCCAATAACAGACCTTTTTACGTATACGCACAAGCACATTAGGGTTAGGAATCTAAGTTTCTGACTGGTCCCGAAGATCAACACATAGTTCCTTCGCCCCGACTATGGGGGGTCTGTTTCCCAGGGGTGCGAGAGACGAGACCACCGCGCTAACACGGATCCTTCGCTCTTGTTTCACGCAACAACCATTTGGGGCCAGTACTGTCCAACCGATTTGATCGACCAACCGCTCATTATTTTACCGCGGACCCGCACCAGACGTGCTGTCCGCGCATCACTGTCTCGTAGTCTCTATATGTTGGGTCGTAGAGTGACGTGGGTAGACCCCGGGGCCCAGAGCAGAGGTTGACCCCCACCGCGATTTTGTGTGGTGCCTCTAGTTTTCCTGTGGAATTTATTCTCACGACTACGTCCGACCACACGCCCCTCTTGCCGCGTGTGTGGGGCGACTCTCCGCGGCCCATGGACCGTTCTGTGTTTGAACTACTATGCACCTGATGACTGATATACACCTTTGGTGTAAAGTTTTCATCTTGCTCAGCAAGTTTTGGTATATGAAATATTCCAGTGCGTGCAGACGTCACGCTTTCCCCACCTGAACTAACCACGGTCTAGCGGACCAGTGAGTGCGGTTTCGGTTTCCCCCTGTATACAAACCACTATGTCTGATGTCCTATTTCACTGACTATACCATGTATCTGGCCAGCAAATGTTGCCGGTTCGATCACCCGAACCCCCGGGAGACCCGCCAGAGGCCTAGCACACACAGCAGCACACGAGACCTATTCTGCGCACTCGACTAATGATGGTGTGTGAAGCTGACATATTACATCAGCGGGGGAATGCAGTGTTAATTCCAGGTGGAGTCCAGTGTTTATTGAGATGTGTGATATAGTAGTATAATTGGCCGCCATTGATTTTGGGTTGATGATCCTGGTTATTCACTTTAAATTTAAATATATCATAATCAAATTTTAAACGACATATTCAATGTCTTAGCTAACTTGTAACAGGCATTTGTTGAGTCTTCCTTCATGTTTTTTAGGCAACCATTTACTAACGCTGTCATCTAGTCCCTTCCCCTTCTGAAACAGTCATTCACGGTTATTACGAACAGACCCTGTGCTTTACCTACAAGGTCATCTTTGAGTATGACAGTGCTGTTTCTTCCTTGTCAGAGAGTAGATATATATTGCAATGTCATTTTAGTGCTCAGTTGTGCCACACGGCCACTCGCGTGCAACATATTTTAGGTTGATTAGGAAGTCCACTTGTCACAACTCCAACCCGCAGCTATGTGCCGCCACAACCCACCTCTTAGTTCACCCCCTCTCTGCGACACCCACTCAGTCGCTACAGTCCATGCACACACAGGTTGATGGCTAAGAGCTCCAGTTATTATCCCGAGAAGTGGCACAAGCGACCGATGTCTTTTAGCTCAGTTTCGCCGGTGATATGGGCTAGACCGACGATCCTGTCGACATCACTGTTGGAGAACGAATCAATTCGGAAACTGGTGTATAGCTAATTTGGTTTTGTGCCCCCTACTACACACCCTTCATGGGTCCACGTCTGCTGCTATGTGAACCGATGGACCGTAGGACGTGACAGACTACTCGTGTGAAATTGGTACAATTGTGTGAGGAAACATTGGTTTTTTGTTTTAAAACGACAGATTGAACTGCCAGCGGTTGGTTAATGGTTGGTTTCAAATATTTTTAAAATTTCTGTGTTGACACGACAAACTAAAATGAGTGTGCTGTAAGACACTACGCGCGGAAGTAGGGTAAAGTTTGTAGCCGTGTAGAGTTATTTATTGTATCTTGTGGGGGTGAATTGTGGGGGGAGAGAGAAGATGGAATGAGTGTGCGTGGGATGGGGGGGATAATTGTATGAAGGGAGAGGAGGATTAGAAGGTGGAGGGGGGGTGAGTGCAGGAAAAGGGACAAAGATTGGGTAGTAAGAGTGGAGAAGCTGGGGACGAGACATTCATAGGTTGGGCCTGCAGGAAAGGAGGGAGAGACGGAAGGAAAAGGAATGAGAAGAGAACGGCCGAGATTTCACCAATAACATGGTGGATGGTGGGCTCGTTGGTAAGGTGTGAAGATGGGGGAGGTAGGTGATGGCGTTCAATACCTCGACGGGGAGGGGAGGTATCGGATTGCTTAAATGTTTGAAGTTAACGGGCCCACGCAACGATTTTGTGGGCCTTGGCAGGGGGTACTGGACATTCTGGGCCCGGTAGTCAGTGGGCCCGTGCCCCCTGGTGCGGGCCGTGAAACCTCGATAAAAGTGTCCAGCGCTAATCCAGACCGGTTCACCAAGTGGTGATCAGGCATTTACGCACCGCGTATTTTTCCATGCAACGGCATGTCAGGTTGGCACGCTGACCAGGATTTTTTTTTTGGGCCTTATGCAACGACTCACTATACAAGCTTGCAAGTGTAGGCACCCTCCCTCCTGCATGGAGCAAGTGGTGAGAGAACTGCTCAGTGCCATTCTGTGCTTAGACCCCTTAGCCACCCTGCTCCGATTTTCTCCCCCTGCTCGATTTCCCCACCCGCTCCGATTTCCCCCACCCGCTCCGATTTCCACCCCTGCTCCTGAAATGCAACCCCCGCAGTTGACGATTGTTTTCACCCCCCTTTACGTTCCGATTTCTCAACCCTGGCTCCGATTCCAACCGCTTGCTCCGATTCACCAACCTGCTCAGTTCACCCCCTTGCGTTTCGGTTTTCCTTCATAGATGTTGGGTTGTGAGTGTAGAGACGTGTGTGTGTGTACCTGAGTAATGTGAGAGAGAGAGTGTGTGGATAGGAGAGACGAGTGTTGTGCGAGAGAGAGAGAGTGTAAGAGAGAGAGTGTGGTGAGAGAGAGAGAGAGTGTGGAGAGAGAGAGAAGAGAGTGCGAGGACAGGAAGTGCTGTGAGAGAGAGTGAGGGCGATGTGGCAGAGAGAGAGGGTGTGCGAGAGAGAGATGATGTTGAGTTTTGGAGCATGACGGAAGAAGGGTGTGAGAGAGATGATGAGTGTGTGGAACAGGAGGAGATTGTGTGTGGTGTTGAGAGAGCTGTGTGTGGAGAGATGGAGAAGTGTGTGAGCCTGCGGGAGAGAGTGTGTTGAGGAGAGTTGTTGTGGGAGAGAGAGTGTTGTGAGGGAGAGAGAGTGTATGAGAGAGTGTGAGAAAGAGAGTGGGTGTGAGAGAGGAGAGTTGTGTGTGAAGAGAGTGATGGTGAGCGGAGAGAAGAGAGAAAGAGAGAGCCTGTTGGAGAGAGATTAGTGATTTTTTTATTGTGATGAGAGGGGTGTGTGGAGAGAGTGTGGTGGAGACGAGTGTGTGAGAGAGAGAGAGAGTGGGAGTGAGTGGAAGAGAGAGGTGTGTGTGTGGAGAGAGGTCTTATTCTGGTGTGTGCGTGAGAGGAGGTGGTGTGTGTTTGAGATTAGAGAGTGTGGTGTGAGGTGTGAGAAGATGAGAGTGGTGTTGGAGAAACGCGAAGAGAGAGGTAGTGTGGTGGGCTGAGGTGTGAGTGAAGAGAAGAGAGAGAGAGAGAGGAGAGAGAACGAGAGAGAGGGAGAGAGAGTTTAGGAGCGAATGACGAGAGGACGAGATGGGAGAAGAGAGAGACGAGAGAGCTGAGAGAGAGAGAGGAGAGAGGAGAGAGAGAGAGAGTGTGGTGTGGTGTGTGTGTGGTGTGTGGTGTGTGTGTGTGGTGTGTGTGTGTGTGTGTGTGTGTGTGTGTGTGTGGTGTGTGTGTGTGTGGGGTGTGGTGGAGAGAGTGTGTTTGTGTGTGAGAGAGAGAGAAATGTTATGTTAGAGAGGTGTGTGAGAGCGAGTGTGGTGGAGAGGAATGTGCTGTGAGATGAGGAGAGTGTGTGAGAGAGAGAGAGTGTGTGTGAGAGTTTGTGTGTGTGTGTGAGTGTGTGTGTGAGAGAGAGAGAGAGAGAGAGAGAGAGAGAGAGAGTGTGTGTGTGTGTGTGTGTGTGTGTGTGTGTGTGTGTGTGTGTGTGTGTGTGTGTGTGTGTGTGTGTGTGTGTGTGTGTGTGTGTGTGTGTGTGTGTGTGTGTGTGAGTGTGTGTGTGTGAGAGAGAGAGTGTGTGAGAAAGAGAGTGTGTGAGAGCATGTCTGCGAGAGTCTGCGTGAGCGTGTCTGAGAGAGTGAGAGTCTGTGTGAGAGACATACCAACTGCGCTCTCCAACTGTTAGGTATGTATATATAACTTTGTTTTCACTTTGGGCGCTGTGGAAAAATCCTGATCACCTTAGGGAGCCTTTAAAAAATCCTGATCGCTTTAGGGAGCCTTGAACCGAAAAAGTTTGGGAACCACTGCTGTATACTGTAACTCTATACAGCTAGCCACGTGGGGATAAATGTGTTCTGTGGAGGTTTGATACCACAATGGTGGGCCTTTGGCACCTGATTTATACAAATATCCACCCTCTGGACGAATCCTGCATCCCTGTGTGTCACTGCTGGTGATTTGCTGCCTGCTGCTTCTGCCTCGGCATACAAGAATACCATGGAGTGTGTACCTTCTATCACTGCGCATGAGCGATGTGATCGCGCTACACTCAGAAGCTTGATTCGGCTCTCCACACATCACAGGGATTCCGTGATTACCATGGCGACAGTTTTTCTTTATATCTGTACAGAGGACATCTGGTGTCTAGCAGACACATCCACATTACCAGCTGGATGGAATTACACAGATTTAGAGCTCGCACACTGAGGATGACGTCAGCTGGGCTTCAAACACCCTCCCTGGCCGTGCAGTCAACTACAGACACCCTTTTGAGTGAGGAGCAGGCGCGTTCTGACTATTGTGCTGAAGACTGTGTGGTTTGATTTGCTTTACCTATCTCCAATGACTTTTGAACGATTTGTCCTGCATCCTCTCTGATATCCTATGTTTGCACATTGCATTTTCTCTTTCCATTGTAATACCCAGAATTAGTGGAGTATTTGCTTGTTTCTGTTTTTGCATATTTCATTAGATCTACCCATTGTAGTTATCAGAATTAATGGAGGGTTTACTTGTCTTTATTTGGGGCCTGTTTGTGTTCTTGTGGGTTTTGGAGCTAGGGAAGTACCCTTCTGTCCCTCTGGGGCTAAGGGGAACGGGCCTGACGAAGGGGTAATCCCCGAAACATTGCCCCCCTGTACTCCCCTTTATACCTACTTTTTGTTGTGCCCCTCTGTATTCCCCTTTATACACACTTTTTTGTTATCGTGCCCCCCCCTTTTCTTGTCCCACTCTTTTCCCCCACACACCCCATATGTGGTACTACCTATATGTTATTACAGCTTTCTATGTGTGGCATTGTATGTTTTTTGATTTATTTGTGCATATATTACATTTTACCTTATTGGTTCTATACCAGTGATGATCTGATTTCTTTATATAGGGAGTGCTGGACTGTATACTGTAACTCTATACAGTATAACTATAACAAGTTATGGATTGGAGCACTGTGTCTTACCTGCCAGTATTGGTGGGGGGAGGGGGGGTGGATTTCCTGCACTTTATCTTTGCCCAGCTCCAGACATGCACATGCAAAACTGAAATAGAAATAAATAATTATACCAAGCATTAAACAATGAAACAATTAAAACAATCACAGTTCCACAAAAGTTGAGGCTGCGCTTGTCTGTTCTCCTCTGATTGGCTTATTCCTCCCGCAGCTCCTCCAATCTCTGGTGATCAGCCGGGCAATAACCGTCCAAAAAACATACAAAGTAGGAGTGCAGAGAGGACAAGATGTTAGGCAAAGCATCCACTTTTAATAGCACACGTTACATACATAGACTTACAATCAAGTGCTCCTGCATGTGCGTTGGAGACCACATACCGATCCGACGCTGCAACTGCAAAATAAGCTAACTGACAGACCCAAGGTAGTTTTTAGAAAGTCGAAAAATTTAAAAAGTATTTTGGCGCCCAGTGTTTTAAAAGGATCTAAAATTCTAACTGAGAATAGTGGGAACTTTTTAAAGAAACCAATTGGGAATTACCGCTGTGGGAAATGTGTCATGTGTAAATATATGTCCCAAGACAAGATTTTTATAGACCCTAATACAGGGCTACAACATACAATCAGGCAATTTATTACATGCCAAACAAAATTTATAGTCTATGCTATTGATTGCCCATGTAAGAAGTGCTATATTGGGAAAACCATTCGACCTTTAAAGGTGCGAATAAGTGAATATGTAAATGGTATTAAAAATGCCAAACGCAATGCAGAAAAAGGACAGAAAATACATACAGTAATTTAGCACATCATTTTTTGGAATATCACAACAGAGAAACAGAAGGGTTAAGTTTTAGAGGCCTTGAGGTGGTACTAAAAGATATTAGGAAGGGTGACAGGGAACTCAAATTACTACAGAGAGAACAGTTTTGGATCTATACACTAAAAAGCAAAATACCAGGTGGATTAAACGATATGATAGAGTTCAACCCCTTTCTTAGATAACCTAATCTTTAGGGGTTTTTATATATTTTATTATTTTCTAATACATTTTAATATATTTTAATAATTTTCAAATTTTAAAAGTAAACAAAATAAAATAATATAAAACTATTATGATTATTTTAATAACAGTAACAACTCTTTGATCTAATAAGGTATCTAGGGATCTATAAATTATAACCTAAATATTTGTCAATGTTATGGTCTTTCATAATATGATGTATGATGAGGTGGAAAGGATAAGAGGGATTTTTGAGGACACCAATTTAGCTAAGCAGCAAAGATAGTAAGTTTTGAATTAATAAGTATGGAGGTGTATTTAAATGAATTACATATGTCATTGATATTTTAATAGACTATGACCTTAGATGATCTATACAGGAGTATATCTCTAGAAATATGTATACAGAAAAAATGTGGTTATGAATTTTTAATGATATATTTTTAATGGGATGTCATAAATGTTTTAGGTGTTTTGTGGTCATTTTCCAATTGGAGTATGCTTTTAATATGGTCATACATGTTTTAAGCATTAAGGGTAATTAGGGGGTGTTAGCCTATATAAGGCTACCTCCCGACATGCCCCTTCACCTCCTGATGAAGCGCTAATTTAGCGTGAAATGCGTAGAGGGTTTGCAAGGTTCACACGTCCAAAGTTGGTGTGATACCTGTTTGTTGGGAGTACCCCTAACCTAGACGGTTCCTAGGGATTCACGCAATGAGTGTTCAGCCCTAGCTAAGCTCGACACTCTCGCGAGACTGCCCGCGTTGCCTCCAGTCACTCACTGGGTTCGCTTCCGGTTTCTCGTTTCCGGTGGTGATCCATAGTGTACTAGGAAAGAGGTCCTTGCAGTGGCAGCGTCGGATCGGTGTGGGGTCTCCAACGCACATGCAGGAGCACTTGATTGTAAGTCTATGTATGTAACGTGTGCTATTAAAAGTGGATTGTTTGCCTAACATCTTGTCCTCTCTGCGCTCCTAAATAAAACAATCTACAGGGTTATTTTTTATTATAAACATTTTTCTATAAATTTTGAACTACAGTATAGTACACTACAACCAAGTAACAGTAAAGTCGTCCAAAAATTGGCTGGCCTTCCAGGGAAGATCCCTTGTATGCCATTGATGGTGTCTCTCACGGTTCTCATAACATGAGTGGTAACATGAAAATAACTCTGCACTTTTCCAAATTTGAGTTCCTTAAATTTGCCGGCAGACGCTTCTTGCATTTATTTCCTGCATAATTTACATTGTGGGTCGCTGTACATCTCAAAACGGACGTGGTGTTTATAGATGAACAGGGCATATTTCTGGGCTAGACCAGCACTTCCGATCTTGTATTTCTCCCAGATGCGCTGGGGCAGTTCTCTAAAGGTGATGTCTGGCAGCGTTACATTCCTGGGTGCTGGAGCGGGTGTGCTTCTGGCAGCGGGTGAGGGTAGGTGGTCTGGGAGGATGCTTTCCTCCTGTCATGGCCTTTTGGGGTTGTCATCTCTTGTTGTGGCCTTACCGGGGTTGTCATCCCTCCACCAGAAGGGCATGCATGTATTCTGCAGGCGGAGGGGGTGAGCGTGGAGGGTCATGTTGTGTGCTTGGTGTTGGAAGCATGAAGGTCAAATCCAGGGTTGAAAAAGGCGCCTCCTGGCCAACCTCCTGCATCGGACATACAGGGGCAGGGACTACAAGCAAAGAATAGATCGCCGCAATGTTCCTCTCCATCTTATCCATACACTTATCCATATTGAACAGTGTCTCCAAAAGAAGATCAAAATTTTGCAGCATTGAGTTGTCATGGATTTCAACACAACATAAACCATTCAGCATGCAGGTGAATGAGCTGGATCTGGTGCGAGGAGTGCTCAGGAAATCTGCATGGATGTGCTCGGGGTACCCAGCAGAGCATCATCGTGGATGGGTGCTGAATCAGGGGAGCTGGGGGTTCCCAGCAGAGCATTGTAGGGGATGGGTGCTGGAGCCGATGAGCTGGGGGTTCCTACATAGCATCGTAGGGGATGGGTGCTGAAGCAGGTGAGCTTGAGATTCCCAGCAGAGCATTGTAGGGGATAGGTGCTGAGCAGGTGATCTGGTGGTTCCCAGCAGAGCATTGGTGGACAAAAGGTCTTACTCGGTGGGTGCTGGGTCAATAATTTTGGTTGTCCAAATTGTTTGATTTGAGAATATGTTAGCCATTTTCTTCTTCACATAAGGTCCAGGGTTCTTAGCTTTTGGAGTAGGAGTGTACCGAGTAGCTGGTACCCGGCATTTCCCAGCACATTTCCAGCTACCCGAACATTTCCCGGACCCATCAACTGAGAATAGGGCCCGGCGCTGGGTAATGTCAGAGTAGCTGAAAATCTAATTACTTACCTTTCAGCCGGCGTAGGACAGAAGGATTCTATAGCGGAGGAGGAGCAGAGGTATGGCGGTAGAGGAGCGGGGGAGTGGAGGAGGCACGGAGGTGTGGCGGGCGGGAGCAGAGGGTGAGCTGAGGTGCGGCGGGTGGGAGCAGAGGAGGTGTGGCCGGTGGGAGCGAAGGAGGTGCGACAGGCAGGAGCAAACGAGGAGCGGTAGAGGAGGGGCACTGGGCTGGAGGGGAGGAGGAGCAGCGGGAGTGAGCTGAGGAGGAACGGCGGGTGGGAGCAGAAGAGGAGCGGTGGGCAAGAGCGGAGGGTGAGCCCGGAAGAGGAGCGGCGGGAGCGGAGATGCAGAGGGCGAGAGTGGAGGTGCGGAGGTGCAGCGGCATGAACAGAGGTGCGGCAGAAGTGCGTTGGTGTGGACAGGCAGGAGCGAGGTGGGGTGGGAGCAGAGGAGGAGCGGCTAGCGGGAGCCGAGGAGGAGCGGCGAGCAGGAGCTGAGGAGGAGCGGTTGGCGGGAGCGGAGGAGGAGGAGTGGCGGGAGCGGAGGCAGAGCGGCGGGGGGAGTGGAGCAGGTGGGAGCAGAGGAGAAGCGGCAGAGGAGGAGAGGCAGAGGGGGAGTGGAAGGCGGGAGTGGAGGAGGAGCGGCGGGCGTTAGTGGAGGATGAGCGGCGGGAGCGGAGGTGCAGCAGGTGTGAACAGAGGTGTGGTGGGCGGGAGAGGAGGAGATGAAGAGGTGCGGTGGAGGTGCGGAGGAGGTGCGGTGGTGTGGGTGGGCAGGAGTGGTGGTGGGGCGAGCGTTCAGGTGCGGAGGTGCCGAGGTGGTGGGGCAGGCGGGCAGGTGTAGAGGTGCCAAAGTGGTGGGGCAGGTGGACAGGAGCAGAGGTGTGAAGGTGGAACGGTGGGGCAGGCGGGCAGGAGCGGAGGTGCAGAGGTGGAGCGGTGGGGTGGGCGGGCATGAGTGGAGGTGCGGTGGGTGGGTGGGCGTTTGCGGAAGAAGTGAGGAGGTGCAGAAGATGTGTGGTGGTGCAGACAGGCAGGCAGGACCGAAGGTGGAGCAGGCAGGAGTGGAGGTGGGGCGGACGGGCTGGAGCGGAGGTGGAGCGGGCGGGTAGGAGCGGAGGTGGAGCGGGTTGGCAGGAGCGGAGGTGGGGCAGGCAGGCAGGAGCGAAGGTGGAGCGGGCAGGCAGGAGCGGAGGTGGAGCGGGCAAGCTGGGGCGGGCAGGAGCGGAGGTGAAGTGGATGGGCAGGAGCAGAGGTGGAGCGGGTGGGCTGGGGTGGTCAGGAGCGGAGGTAGAGTGGGTGGGCTGGGGCGCGCAGGAGTGGAGGTGCAGCCGAGGCTCACTGTTGGTGTGGGTGTCCAATAGGAATGCTCCGTCTCCTGCTCCGGTCACTGCTTACCTGCTGCAGTACTGTGTAAGGGATTCCTGCTTTCCCCGCCGGCTGAAGACACCTCTGATGCTGCCACCACCACAGGACCACTGCTGCTGTTCCTAGATGTCGCCAGCTAAGTATCAAATCGGGTAGCCGGGTACCCGGCATTGTAGAACCATTGATTTTGGCCAGGTTCCCGTTACCCATTTTTTTTTTAAACTACTACCCTGAACAACACTACTTTGGAGTCTTCGGAACATTTTCTTTTTCTCATTTGGCTTTGGCTTGGAAACAGGTTCTGTCTTTCGCTTTCTCGTGGTTGGCACGGCAGAAGAAAGCAGGTTTCTGCGTCCATTGAATCGGGGTTGATCCATGGATGTAGATAGAAGAATGCACAATACAGTATCTGGACAAGAGCAAGTTCTGATACAGATAAGTGTGTGGGAGGCTATGCAATTTGTGTCACCTTTTATACACTGTATCCCTATTTGAATTTTTTGGCGGGCATGGACACGAGCTGCAGGTGTTAAAAGTGTGCATACTGTATACTAAACCTGTCGAGCGAGGTCCATTACATTACAGTACACACCATCACTTTTGTTGATTTAATGCACATTGAATATACATTGAATACACATTGAATATACATTCCTCTGTGCTTGATTTTTTTTCTAAAAGCAGCCATGCCGAAGGAAAGAATTTCAAAGGATCTCAGCATTAAAATACAGGATATGTACAAGAAAGGACACAGAATTTTACAGATCCAACGCTGGTTAGTTACTTTGGGCCTCGGTTCAGCAAAAAGCAGTCAGTTATCATGCCCATGGTAAGGCAAAAAGTGTAAAGCGGAATCCCACAGTTACAACAGAGTAAGTATTTTTGTTTTCTTTAATATATGTACTGTAATTACACTATTACTGGTAAAATGCATTAGTGTGTTTTACAGTACTTTTTTACTAGCAATTATTTTAGAGAAAAAAACTCGTCCTCTATTATTCTAATAATGTCTTGTGATACATGTTTTTAATATTTTATCAATTCTTACATTCTTAAAATCACTTACTTTTTATTTTGGAGTGTATATAGGTGTTGGGTGGGTGCTGGTCCGGTTCTGATATTTCATTGATCAAAGAGGTAACCACACATGGGGATTCTGATCCATAATTTGTAATTCAATAAACAGTCTGATACCTATGTCAGGTTCAATAATTCCCTGAAGGTTAGGGGTTATATATTAACATCTTCCCTTCCTCATTAGGATGGCCCATAAGCAAAAAAAGGTACTCACTGTTTTAAATCTGCTTTGGTTTCCTCAGGCGTGCAGCCGTGTCCATGGTCCAGAGATAATCCAAAGAAAAATTATTGCGTGGCGCACAGCAGTAGAGAAGCAGGTGTTAGTGAATGAAAAATTAATTTATTGAAGCTGCATTAAAAAACGGTGGAGGGTGCAATACTCCTATGCATTTCGTGCGTGACCGCACTTTATCAAGGAGTTCCTAACAATACAAACATACATTATATTTACACTGTAGCTGATGCCGGGTTTTCGTGCCATATCCGGGTGACGTCACTGTCACGGGAGCTTGTGCAGGGTTATAATAATACACCAAATATCTCTGGGTTGAATTGAATGCGACTTAGATATAATAAAGACAGTTTATTCTTGAAAAAGGTGAACACAAGATATACAAATAACACACAGAATATGAACACTTACTTAGGACAATGAAGCAATCAGGATCTGGATTGGCAATTCATTTAGCAATACAGGATACAAACGATGACAAAAACGAAGACACAAACGAAGACAATGGGCATAGGGCTTACACTCGTTTATATGGGGTTTCAGCCCTATCCCTTAACATTGGGTGCCAGGTATTGGTTACCAATTACCTCCACCCAATTACCCCTTGTCACCTTACGTGGGAAGCAAGGTAATACCTGCCCACAGGGGTGGGCATTATTCTAATCAGGGGCTCATTTCCCTAGCCCCACTCCCAAAAGACTGGCATCTCCTAGTCTGCCTTTTGGGTCCATTGACAGGAAAACCTTTGTCTCAAGGTGTGAACCACAACACTTTACACAAGTACCCATACCCTGCTCTTCTTTGTCCTAGAACACTCAATCCAGGGCAGTGAGCCTTTCATACATGGGTTTCCCTCAGACATCCTGACGCCCTGTGGCAATTAACATTCCTTCTGGGCCAGTGGCTTTCACGGGCTTGGAAATTTCAGGGGTGCAAAGTAACATTTTAATACTAAACATATATTAAAATAATCCATTCTGTGGGTCTGAGTGGGCTGAAATTTGCCATAGTGGCCAAATATCATCCTTCCACGACTCCCAGAACCGGAGATACCAAAACCAAGTTAAAATCCCCTATTAACTTTAATGCAGGATTCTCCGCTATAGGCGAAAAGAAATCACTGCATTTCACTCTTCCATTGAAATCAATGGGCTCCGCCGCTATAGGCTTTTAATGGAGCAACGCCACCATTGAAGTCAATGGGAAAACCACATTTTTCACAGTTACCCATACTCTGTCTGGTTGATCGGAGAGGGCTGGAAATTGCCATGCAGTCATGCTGGAGACGTGACTGCATGCTGCCCAAATCTCAGCCCTCTGGGACTTACGGAACCGGAGTTATGGGTTTTCACTTTATACGTTTTTGGACTTAGCCATTTACCTCGCGGCTTTTACCTCCATTGGAATCAATAGGGCCGGCACTGCCATAGGGAATGCATGTGCCGGCGCCACCATAGGATTCAATGGGACCTCCGCTACCATTGAAGTCAATGGGCAACACACATTTTTTAACAGTTAACCCTACTCCGTTCGGTTGAGGGGAGAGGGCTGGAAATTGCCTTGCAGTCCTGCCGGAGCAGTACAAAAGAAAAAAGTTGGTGCAATTAGCGCTAAAACTAAACAATATAAAAATATAGTGCAATACATTTAGAAAAACACTCAAAAACCCTTAAAATGTTAAGGCAAGGCTGCCAGGAATTACTGTATCCTTTAATACAGGTGACTCATCTATTTGTATTATTATATCTATATTTGGATCTACTGTAAATAGTAACATATATATAAATGAAACCATTGATTGCTCTTACATCCATTAGATTAAGAAAGACTTATAAACTTCTAAGGAAGCCTGTACGAATGGCATTATTGTTGTACATAATTGTAAACAGTATCAAAACATAATCATATTACATATACTATGTAATGGCATCTGGGCACTGGAAATCGCAAATATGTGAAAATATTAGACACAAGATTATATTATGAATGAGTTATGAGACCATATCTATTTACTCAATCAAAACTGCATACAGTCCTGTGTATACTATGAATGGAACAACCCGATCACTATAATGAATGATGAAAAGGGACTGGAAATGGAGGGGAAAGGGTGAGGACGGGAAAGAGAAAAGGAAGAAAAAGGGAGTAAAAGGAAAAGAAAAAAAGAAAGAAGAAAATACATTTCAAAAAGTGACTGATGCTCCATTCCATATTGATTTCATCCGGAAACCGTGTTTTTAAAGCAAATATCCAATAGGATTCTCAACAATCCAGAATGTTCACAATATCCCCTCCCCTTTCTTTTTTGATTATCCTCTCCACACCAACAAAAGTAAAGTTATCTGGTCCCCCCTCCTTACATTCCGTAAAATGTTTAGACTGAATAAAGAAAACACAGCGCCAACTTCTAAATGCAAACAGTGACAAAATATCCCGCTGCTGGATTGTGGGGGTGTGATTCAAATCCTCCCAAAAAGTAATACAGTATATAAAGGAAAAAGGAATACCAGCACGTGGGTTAAATATGTGCCCTAATGTGCAAAAAAAAAACTCTGTTTAAACCTATAAAACACACAACTATCCTATATACAGTGCAAAATATATCCAATCTCTGTGAAAAGTGCACTTACATAAACAAATGTCAAAGTGAAAATGTCCCACAAAGTAAGTCCACTTGGAGAAAGTATCCACAGGTTAACTTGATCCAGATGATAGGTGTGTCTCTTCACACTTGTTCCAAATCGTGCAATACAGCAGTGCATTGGTGCATAGCTTGCCAGCTCCTGTTGTCTTTGTTGGGCAGATCTTCCTTCACTTGTCTTCTGTTGATTTCCATGCAAGGGGGTGTTTCACCAGCCTCTCTGCTTCCAGCAGGCTGCTTCTCCTCTCCTGCTCCAGAGTGCACGAGCGCACGTGACCAGGCTCCAACAGCTGTGTGAGGACTGTGTGAGGAATTAGCTCTGCTCTCAGACAACTATGGTGGCTGTGAGTGCCCAAAACACACCAGACGTGTTTCGGTAATGCCTTCCTGAGGTTGGATTGGATATATTTTATACAGAGATTGGATATATTTTGCACTGTATATAGGATAGTTGTGTGTTTTATAGGTTTAAACACAGTTTTTTTTTTGCACATTAGGGCACATATTTAACCCATGCGCTGGTATTCCTTTTTCCTTTGTAAAATGTTTGGAGACGGAGTGTTGAAGATCCTTTTTTTTAATTAATCTGTAGTGCTCTTGCATTTTTAATTTCAATGCTCTCGTAGTCCTTCCTATGTATCTTCTCCCAAAACCACATATCACTAAATATACAACATAATTTGTATCACAATTAATGAAACTATTAATTTTGTACATTTTCTTTGGGTTGTGGGAGACGACACAATTGGAGGGTCTCATAAACTTACACATGTTGCATTTGTTACATCTGTAAGAACCCTTTGTAACGAAGGTCTCTCTATTTTCAATAGGGGTAGAGATCAAGCTCGGGGAGATGTATGTCGCCAAGGGTTTTGCTCTACGATAAACAAATCTAGGACCCCATCTTGTGTATTCACGTAAAGTGGGATCCATGAGCAGCCATCCCCAGTGTTTGTGCATTATCCTCCTCACTTGGCCACTTGCCTTATTGAATTGTGAAATAAATAGAGGGCTCTCTTTATCACCCTCCTCTGTCCCATGTACCATTGTCCCTTGCGATCTATGACATCTCTTCTTATTATTATTTGTACTTCTATTTCTCCCGTCATGCATATAAGACCCAGTCTTTGGAAGAATTGAATTCCTATCAACATTCCCAGAAGAACTGACATCGTGTTTCCTAGAAAGAGGTTATAAAATTGAAGCCTTCAGGGCAACATTTGAGGAAACCAAAAAGGTTGATAGGAAATCTGTTACTTGTGGGCCTATTGTAACAAATTGTTCTGTTTTCCTTTACACTGTAGGAAGACAACGCTTCTGGTGAACCAAATCAGTGAAGATAATGATGAGCGGTGCGCAGCAAGAGTCAAGACTGCTCTAGAGAAAACTCACAATATAACAGCATCTGAGACCAACATCAGGCAGATGAGATGCAAATTGAGGTGGAAATATGGATGTGCAAAGTAAGTGTCTTACTAAATAAACTACAGTATACAGTAGTAATACCCCCCACGAATGCTTTATAGTACAGTATACAGCAGTGATATAGTTCAGTATATTGCAATAGTACCGTATGCAGAGTGCTGTCCTGTAGTTAGTACTGGACAATAGGAAAAAGAGTGGTTTTACTGTACCTGTAAAATTATTCCTTGTCTTTACAGAGCATATCCTATGATAAGGGACGTCAAATAGACCAAAAGAGTGGACCAGGTACTGGCATGGATCAAAAGTGGAGAGACTTTTCAGGATGTCATCTTTACTGATGATTCATCTGTAGCTCTTGAGAGATTTGCCACTTTTGCATTCCACAAAAAAGGACGCCTATCTCTGAAGCCGCATCCCAAGCACCCAGTGAAGATGCATGTGTGGGGTGTGATCTCTAGACGTGGACCAGGATGCATCATCATCTTTGAGGGTAAAATAATTCGCAAAGTCACATGCAGTGGCCTTATGCAATGTACAACTGTAGTGTACAGTATTTGGTTCCTTAATGCTACATTTTTCTTTTCTTGTTCTAGGAATCATGGATAAAGTATTTTTCCAAGAGAAAATTGTCCCTGAGATTGTTGAATACATTAGGCATTCTTTTCCACCTGGTCACCGTTTCTTCCAGGACAATGACCCTAAACATACCGCCTTCTGACCATATTCTTACGAGCAGTATCAAGTGAGTTAAGATGCCCCGGAGTAAGTTCTCCAGTGTACTGTACGGTAACTGTTTCTCATTGCTTTACACTGTTTATATCTCTTTAACTAATTCACCTTTTTTTCCCCCTCCAATCCCAGATCACCAAATTTGAATCATAGAATTGGTGTGGCATACGATGAAGGATCATATCATAAAAGTTGTGAAACCTTCCAAAAATGATGAATTAGCAAAAGGAATAATGCGTTTCTGGAATGACATACTCACCGTACAAAGATACAATAAATATATTGATGATATTGCTAGCGTTTTGCCTGTTCTTTTACAGCGTAATGGGGGTGCCACGGAATGTAGTAAGTTACTGTACTGTAGTAAGGTAAGTACAGATACGGTAAGTATGATACAGGTAAGTATGGCACTCAAAATAACCATTTTAATTATGTTATGTCAGCCCTTCTGGTATTATATACAGTAAAGTATGTACACTGTACAGTACATTTGTATTAGACATGTGTGTGTTGTCTAACCTACTGTACAGTAGTGTAGTTATAGTTATACAGTATATAGTTACAGTACAGTATATGCAGTTAAGTATAAAAATACATAACAATACAGAGCGCAAATTGAAATCCTCACATACTGTATACAGTATATAAATAAGTGACTTAGTGCAGCCGGAAAAAAACTGTTAGACAGGAGTTATAGTCAAATATTGTGAAATCCTCAATGCCTTTAATGCACAATTCCTGGTGATTTTCTTTTTTCTTTTCAGAGCTGCAGCACTACATGAAGGGGGGGGGGGGGGTGTGCAAAAGTATTGTAATGTGTGCATAATGTACATTACCAGTCAATAATTTGCCCTAATCCCACCTCTCTCAATGACAAAAGAACTACAGAATGCAATGCAGCCATACGAAGAAGATAACAGTAAAGACAAGATTGTACATTTTGAACAAGAGGCGACCTACTGTATTTAATATTATTCATTTTTCCTTGATTATCACTGTACAAATAAATTGTTCCTTCTTTAAATTCATCAGAATCATTTGAACCACCCCACCCTCAAATAAAAATCACAGTATGCCACCTCATACAGTACAGTATACAGATAAAGTATCAAAAACATGTTTCACATAATGGTTTATTAAAATCAGTCCTTCAATAGGCCCCATGTGTCGGAAAAAAAAGGATGTCTCTTTATTTCAGACTTGAAATTCGCATTGAATGTGGAGTCTATCTTGCCAAATCCCAAAGAAGGGCTTATCTCAGTTCAACAAAGCCTGAAACATAATGAATGGTTGTGGGGAAAGTGTTGATAAGCAGTTGAAATCGCTTTTGTTTATTAGGCTTTGTGTGTGTGGGGGGGGGGGGGGGGGGGGGGGCTTCACAGTACTATCGCTTTCTTTGCCCGGCCAGGTGTGTGTGCAGGATTATTAGTTCAAAGAAATCTTTTAAACAGTTCACCAGATTCTGATGAACTGTTCAAAAGATTTCTTTGAACTAATAATCCTGCACACACACCCTGACTGGCAAAGCTATAATAGTATAATTAAAAAGCAAGTGATTGTAAGAATGGCAAAAATTGTTAAGGCCATGTCAAAAAAAAAAAAAAAAAGATGTCTCTTTTTTTTTTCAGACTTGAAATTCACATTGAATGTGGAGTCATTCTTGCCAAATCAACAAGAAGGGCTTATCACATGTGCGCATGCGTGTGTGTGAAACCAGCCTCAAGAAGACTCTACACAGTTCATCAAAGCCTGAAACATAATGAATGGTTCTGGGGGAGGTGACGATAAGCAGTTGAATTCGCTTGTGTTTGGCCTTTGTGAGATGGGGAGGTGCTACTTCTATACAGTAGTTTTGCCAGTCTGGGTGTGTGTGCACATCATTCTTAGTTCAAAGAAATCTTTTGAACAGTTCATCAGAATCATTTGAATCCCCACCCCAAAATAAACATTACAGTGTGCCACCTCACACAGTACAGTATACAGATAAAGTATAAAAAACATGCTTCACATAATGGTTTATTAAAATCAGTCCTTTAATAAGTCCATGTGCCGAGAAAAAAAAAAGGGACGTCTCTTTATTTTGTGACTTGAAATTCACATTGAATGTGGAGTCTTTCTTGCCAAAAACCCAAGAAGGGATCATCACATGTGCGTGAAAACGGCCTCAAGAAGACACTACACAGTTTATCGAAGCCTGAAACATAATGAATGGCTCAGGGGGGAGGTGTTGAAAAGCAGTTGGATTCACTTTTGTTTGTTAGGCTGTGTGAGGGGGGGGGGGGGTGATACTACTATACAGTAGCTTTGCCAGTCCAGGTGTGTGTGTACGATTATTAGTTCAAAGAAATCTTTTGAACAGTTCATCAGAATAATTTGATATGATTATTCATATGCAACCATCATAAATCAGAATGTTCTTTTCTTTATACGGAATTTCCAAAAATACCTATTTTTTTATCATTTTCCCAAAACACATAAATCCATTAGTAATCCGCCTGGAAGACCAATTATTTCTGGCATCCAATCTCTCACATCAAACTTATCACAGTACGTTGACTTTTTTCTGCAGACATGTAGGAACACTCCCCTCCCACTTGAAAGATTCCACCGCTGTTTTGAATCTTTTTTTCCAATTTTAAATGGAAAAGTACTTATAGGTGGCTAACCCTTGATGTTCAAGCCCTATATACACACATTCCTCACGAAAACTGACTAGAAGCAGTAGCCTTCTTTTTAGAAAAGGATATCACACTTCACCCTCTCAATAGAGAATTTATTCTCAATTCGATAAAATGTATACTTACACATAACTACTTCCTGTTCCTCAATCAATTCTTTCTCCAAATATGCAGCACAGCTATGGGGACACGCTTTGCCCCTAGCTTTGCTAATGTATACATGGGGAAGTGGGAACTGGATAAAATATGGTTTAATAATCCTTTTACTAATAACATCATAGTTTGGCGTCGATACATCGACGACATTATATGTGTATGGGATGGTGAACTTGATTCAGTCGATGGCTTTCTGCAATATGTCAATGATAATAGCAACAATACAGTTTTAACCTCTTTTTCTTATACTAAAGTAGTTGACTTTTTAGATCTCAAATTAACATCCTTGGATGACGGTAGAGTGGTATCCAAGACTTTTTTTTTAAAGGAGTGGATACAAACAACCTCCTTCTTGCAATTAGTAATCATAAAAAAACATGGATTAACAACATTCCCGTCAATCAATTTATGAGGATAAAGAGGAACTGTAGCACAGAAGAAGATTTTAAAATCCAGTCAGGTGTTCTGTATCAGAGGTTTGTCAAAAGAGGTTACTCCACTAGAAGATTGGATGTGGATTTGTGTAAAGTTAATAATATGAATAGGGAGTCTATGCGGATACTAAGAGCTAAAGAGAAATAAACTAACCTAAGTACTACAATTGGATGTGGCCTTCATTACCAATTTATTTCGGTAAATGCTAAAATAGAATCAGTGATAAGGAAACACTGGGCCATTCTTTGTAGTGACCCAGTTTTAAAAGGTCACATTTTTAATATCCCCAAATTCATTTATAGGAAAGCTCTTAATCTTAAGAGTACTCTAGCACCAAGTGATATAGATATTCAAGGGAAAATCAGGGATAATAACATGTGGCTTACAAATAAGAAACCTATAGGAAATGTTGTATGTGGAAAGTGTTCTATCTGCAAACATCTCCATCCCATCAGGAATAAAATATTTTTATGTCAACTAAGAAATCCTTTGATATAAGTGATTTTATCTCATGGAACTCTACCTACAAAGTGTATGTATTGGAATGCCCTTGTGGCTTCCAAACTGTTGGTCGAACTAAAAGAGTTTTAAAGATTAGGATACAAGAACATGTCAGAAATATAAGAATTGGGTATACCAAACATAGTCTGTCCAGACATTATATGGCTCATCATAATAAGGATCCTTTATCCCTCACATTTAAAGGCATACAATGTGTGCCATGTAGCCAAAGAGGAGGTGATAGAATTAAGGACCTTTCCGCAAAAGAATCTTTTTGGATACATAAGTTAGATACCCTTATCCCTAAAGGATTGATTGAAGAGATCGATGTGTGGTCTCTGTACTAGTGTATGTATCTTTATTCTTTCCTGTGTGTCTTTGGTGTATTCTCTGGTTGAATTCACTCTGCAGACTCCTTTTTGTCACCGAATGTATTTATTTATTTATTTGGTGCTTTTTTTGGAGCTTTTTTTCTATCTCCAATGGTTTGTTCTACTTGTGCGATTTCTGATATTCTCATTGTGAGATTCAAGGGTTAATATATGTGATTACACATTTATGAGGTTTTTACCCATATCACGTTTAATATTATTTTCTCCGCTCTAGTCTTTGGCCATTCCTGCATTATATGGTTATTATGTTCCTCCTCTGCATATAATTCAATTATATTTTCCAAACATTAATGTTATTTTTAAGCCTTTTATTGTATTCCCCCCCCCCCATTTTTCACAGCTCTTTAGCAAGTGTTACTTAGTCTGCTTTGAAAAAAGATTATTGGGTTAGATTATGTCACAGCTGTGCTATTTCCCATGGCTCCTTTCTGATTGGTTGGGCACACCCCCCATGTCCGGCCAGTCAGTGGGGCTTTATGGGTATTTATTGGGGTTACCCATAACAGTAGCTATCTCTGATGAAGTGGCTTGTATTTGCTATGGAACATGTTAGATTGCTATTGTTTTTTACTGTTCTTTCTGCCGGTTGTTGCCTCACATTGCTAGTTACTTTTTCCTTCCGTTTTTGGTGACGTCACTACGAGCGACGCACGCCGCAGATGTGCACACGGAAAGAAGCCTGGCATTTGGTGACTTCACCTCCGCTGCTGAACCTGCCGCTCGGTAGTCACATCCGCAACCTCATGCTGGTAGTGAGTTATTGATAAGTGGATAATTGTGATCCCCCGGTAAGCAGTTAAGGTTCACTGCCATACACAGGACCATACCATCTTTAATTTGGGAACTCTGTTCACACTGCTTTTTTGGACTGTCCTATCCTTCTTTATTATTATCACCTGGAGGACTTCTAGTTCCCTTTTGTTGTGGTGCCACCTACCTGGGACTGAAGGACATCTGCGGAAAACCCCCGTTGTGTGACGAGAGAGGCTTCCCATTCTGACTGGTCCTGCTCCAGCGTTGGTAACATATGTACTGCACCGACACACTTTATTCGAGCAAATACCCGGTATGTACCTGGCAGATACCTGGAATGCGCCGCTCCTCACCTCTGACAAGCCCCGTTGTGTTTGCCTTCCCAGCCTGGGTTCATGCCTGGCTGACGGGCAGCTGATCTGTTAAATGATAATGATTAGGATTTAATAGGCTGCAATGCTTCGCGTGTCTACCAGATGGCATAAATTCATGAATTGTAATGCAGTATATATATATATACTGTGCAGTATTGCAGCCAGGGGGAATAAAATGCTTCAATCCCTGCCTGGAAAATACCTCAATGCACTCGGGCAGAAAACAGTCACAAACCTCAATACACCCGGGTATACCCGAATTCGTGGGACTAGCCGAGCTCGAATAAAGTGTGTCGCCAGTGTATTGTCATAGGATATGCTCTGTTATCTCTTTTTTTATGTACGCATAATACTTCCCACCTTTTTTATTTATATTTTACTAAAAAGAAAATACACTATGAGCGTTGTGCGCTGTTTTTTTGTAACATTTCTCCTCTAGTGTTTGTGGGGTGCTGAGCCACCCTACTTGTTACAGCTGCAGACGCTCTCTTCTCATTATTACCTTAAAAGGTCTCTGTAACAGGGGACTTATCCCTGTTCAGTAATGTTCCTTTAATCTAGCAGTGTTGAAGTTAATTACTAAACACCACCTGCCTGATTGTTTACAAAAAGCCTGCCTTTGAGACAGGAAGTGACTCTCTTTAGCTCTGACTGAGAGCTGACCTTTGGAGAGACAGAGCAGAGGTTCTTGAGTCCCAGGAGAGACTGATCAAAAGAAACCCAGATCTCTGGAGCTGACCAGTCTTGAGCTCTGCCAGCCACACAGCAGAGCTGATTGCAAGACACCAAATAAGACTTCTAAACCTGGATGCTGATATTTTTCTGTGCACGCACGGGTGCAGTTCCAGGACAGCAGAGAAGCTTACTCTACAGCAACTAAACAGATAAGACTTTCCTTATTAGGAGACTGCTTATATCTGCTTATTTTCATGTTATGTGTTTGGGCTGGGAGAAGCTTAACTAATGGAGATGTGAACTAATTGCAAGGATTTCACTAGAAATACTCCCAAGTGAATGGAAGCTTTGTTCCCTCCCTGTGTTTGGATAATTTACTGATGAAAAGGAAAAGGCACAATAAAGCCTATTATAATTTCACATTATAAACGTCTCCAAATTGTGTACCTCTGTGAACGTCCGTCTACAGTCTCGTACACATATATTTATCTTGTTGTACACATCATTTACTATATTGTTCACTCACAATTTTTGGTGTATGTGGGGTTTTGTCACATTCTGTCGTATGTCACAACTGTGTAGTGATAGGACATTTCACAATTACTAGTAGCGCACTTATTTTCACCATTTTTTTCACAATTGTTGCATAATGCACTGTACTGTACAAGTGTACAGTATTTGGAGCACTTTTTTTTTCTTTCAGGAATCATGAATAAAGTATTTTTCCAAGAGGAAATAGTGCCCGAGATTGTTGAATACATTACACGTGAATTCAAAGCTGGTCACCAGTTCTTCCAGGGCAATGATCCAAAACACACCGCGTCTTTTGCGCATATTCTTGCCAGTCTTTCTCAATGTTTACACTGTTTACTGTATATCTCTTTAACTAATTCTCCTTCTTTCCCCCTCCAATTCCAGATCGCCAGATTTGAATCCTATCAAAATGGTATGCCAGAGTAATTCTCGTCAAATAGAGTTCCAGGGAAGAGTCATTTTCATCAAATCCATGCGCATGCGTGTGTGAGACCGCCGGCCTCAAGAAGACTCAGTGATACAATTACTGTAATTGCTTCGGGGGGGGGGGGGGGTGGAAGAGTCATTCTCGTCAAATCCGTGCGCATGCATATGTAAGACCGCCGGCCTCAAGAAGACTTAGTACTTGGATTTTTAAATGAGATTCATCAATGCGCAAACAGTGAGGAGAAAAGAACCCACTAGTAGCACTCAATGCCCTCAAACAATGTAGTATGAAAATCTTAAAAATATTCTTTAATGCTGAACTAATTAAAATTATGGGTGTTAAAATTCAACAAAGACACACATATATATAAACCCTAAGATGAGTATATTAGACACTCCGGGTTATAAATGAGTGGAAACAATTGAGATGAATTAGATCAACTGTTCCAAGGGAACTGTTTTGCAGTATTCCTTGATTGTGGTTGTAAGGTAAGAGCAAGGGTGGGGGAGGGCTAGCAAAACCTGTCTATAGTAGTGAACAGGTCCCTAGGCAATAAAGGGGTTAATGGAGGTGAGAGTGTGGTGCAGATAACGGAGCCTTTGATATTAGAGCAATATAATGAAGTTATGCACATAGTAATAAGTGCATAAATCTATCAGGTCCTTACTGCGCAATTGTAAGTACATACACATACACCTCACAAGATGCAGGTAACCTTCCCTTGGAAAAACGCCCAACAGACAGCTCTTGAAGTCCTGATGTAAAAGGCCAGCTGACATAAGGAAGTATGTAATAAAGTGGCTACCTAGTCCCAGTAGACGGTGTGGCTGTTGGTATGCCTGTGCACATATTAATGAAAGTGCTTCCACCGTCAGGGACGTTCGTGCCACTTAACTGACTGTATAATGAGGGAATTATCAAGCCCTGCCTTACCCTATGCTCCCCGAGTTACCACAAGAAACTCCTGCCCAGTTTTGAAGGGAAGTGCATGCGTGCGGTCTGGCAGCTGCTCGCTCTGCGAGGTGGAAGGCTGCCACGTCAATACCGACAGCGCGCGTGCACAAGACGGGTGCCGACGCGCGCGTTTCGTGGATGAAACGCTTTCGCAAGGCTAAAGTGTGCGGGGGGGATCCCATTGAAAGTAACTTTTATTTATATATGCATAGATGTGTTTCAATTGGCTGGCAATTTCACCCTAGAGGTCTGCCTATGTAGTGCTAGTGTTAGATGCACATATACAGCAGTACCTGAGAAACAAAGGCAGCTCAGAGAAACATATGATATTTGTCATCACAAAAGGTGCAACAGTATCATGATACAATAGTCAACTGGTGCACACGCTGATTAGACTGTGTGATTCAATACACACAGTATCTAATGAGTAGTGATGTAAGTGATGGGGTGTAAATTCTCATACTGTACCCCAGAGGATAAGATATAACTTAGACTCTAATAATTGTGGGTTAAACATAATTATAATAATAGTCAGAGTCAGCATAGACATCTACTGTGGATTGTTACTCACAGTGTTAAGATGCAGGTAGATATATTTAACAAACCTGTAGAGAAAATGTATAACTAATAGAGTCAGGCTATTCTTTGCCCTTGTTTGCAGTGTGGTAACATTGGGATGATGTGTTTTATTATACAATGTAGCTACAATATGCCACATATGTCATAATTAGAATATTTGGAAGACCGAGAAAAGGTAGGTAAGAGAGGATCAGGGGGGATGGAACCTTTGTGGAAACGGGAAATGGGTAAAACTGGACAATCTATGAAGCGGGGAGGGTGGATAAATGCTACTAGTATGTGTATTAACCATATATGGGGTGATCTTAAATGAATGGGGTGAACAGGAACCCTTCATTCAAACCCTTAGGTGACAAAGTCTGTAATGTGTATATCCACTTTGCCTCTTTCCGTAATAGAATAGTGTCCCAGTCCCCATGCCGCTGATCAATAGAATACTGATCCATACCAATAAATTTAATAAAGGTTTGATTGCCCTGATGAACTGAATTGATATGTTGCGATAAAGGTTTGTCAGTCTTATTGCGTATGGAGCCAATATGTTTTAGGACCCTTACTTTCAAGGGGCGTCGGGTCTTTCCTACATATATCTTGCCACATTCGCAGATGGCTTGATAAATAACACCAGAGCTCTGGCAATTTTTAAACTTGCGAATGTTGTAGGTTTTGGTCCCATTCCAATTTGAGAATTTTTTGGTGGTGAGCATGTGATCACATGCCTTACATTTACCACATTTAAATGTCCCCTCTGGTTACGGAGGAAGCCAGGTCCTTTTGACCTTTTCACTGAAGTGACTATTGACTAGGACATCATTGAGATTTGTAGCCCTCCTACTGACCATAGATGGATAATCATACAGGAACTCACTGATGATGTTATCCGCCTTTAGGATGTGCCAGTGTTTACTGATGATATCCCTGGCATGTTTCCATTGGGCATTAAATGTGCCGATGAAACGTATCACTTTGTCTTGTGTTTTTGGAATGTTTTCTTGTAACAAGGAGCTACGTGTCGTGTACTTGGCCCTTTTATATGCCCGCTTCACTGTACGCTTGCTGTACCCACGTTCGAGAAACCTTTTGGCCATAATGTTTACTTGTGTCTCAAAGTTGGTTTTGCTACTGCAGTTGCGTTTCAATCTAAGAAACTGACCAACCGGAATCCCATTGATCAATGATCTGGGGTGATGGCTGCTAGCAGTGAGGAGACTATTGATGGCCGTGGCTTTCCGGTGGATAGTTGTATCAATGATGTTATCAATACCTCGAGAGATACACACGTCTAAGAATACAATGGTGTTAGGATTGTGTTCCAAAGTTAGATAAAGGTTTAGTTCGTTGGTATTGAGGATCTCAATGAATTCCAAGAGTTTCTCAATGGAGCCATTCCACAACATCATCACATCATCGATATAGCGCACCCATATATCGGTGTGTGATGTGTATGGCTCCATTTCCTCTGTAGAAACCAGCACTGCCTCCCACCACCCAGGGTATATATTTGCGTATGATGGAGCACACTTAGTACCTATGGCCGTGCCTTGATTTTGATGATATTAGGTGTTGGCAAACAAAAAATAGTTATGGGTGAGTACAAATTCGATTAGCTCGGCCATGAATACATTGTGTGCTTTGTAAAATATACCCCTAGTGTTGAGGAAATACATGACTGCTTTTATACCAGCATCATGTTTGATGCTGGTATAAAGTCCTTCTCCATCCATTGTGACAAAAATTGTCTCTTCTGTTATCTTGATGCCATCAAGTCTCCTTAGCACATCCTTAGTATCTCTAAGGTAGGACGGCAAAGACTGGACAAAAGGTCTCAGGATGCAGTCAATGTAGGAACTGATTTTTTCGGTTAAGTTCCTAATCCCAGATACAATGGTCTGCCAGGTGGGGGGGGTCTCTTGTTTTTGTGTAGTTTAGGAAGGCTGTAGAACGTGGCTGTTTTGGGGTATTTGACCACCATATAATCAAACTCCTTCTGACTAATTAACTTCGTGTTCTGTCCCTTCTGCAAGATGTTCATGAGATCTTTTTGGTACTGAATAGTAGGGTCATTCTGTAAGATTTCATAACACGTTTTGTCAGAAAGGAGTCTTAGGTTCTCCTTTTTGTAATCAATGGTATCCAAAATAACCAAGTTCCCACCTTTATCTGCTGGTTTGATAGTAATTCCTTTATTGTCTGTAAGTTCTTTCAGTGCCTTTCTCTCTAATGTTGTAATGTTGTAAGATTGTCATGTTTATGATAGCGGGTGATGTCCTAGTCCATAGTCACTTCAGTGAAGAGGTCAAAAGGACCTGGCTTCCTCCCAAACCACAGGGGACATTTAAATGTGGTAAATGTAAGGCATGTGATCACATGCTCACCACCAAAAAAATCTCAAATTGGAATGGGACCAAAACCTACAACATTCACAAGTTTATAAATTGCCAGAGCTCTGGTGTCATTTATCAAGCCATCTGCGAATGTGGCAAGATATATGTAGGAAAGACCCGACGCCCCTTGAAAGTAAGGGTCCTGGAACATATTGGCTCCATACGCAATAAGACTGACAAACCTTTATCGCGACATATCAATTCAGTTCATCAGGGCAATCAAACTTTTATTAAATTTATTGGTATGGATCAGTATTCTATTGATCAGCGGCATGGGGACTGGGACACTATTCTATTACGGAAAGAGGCAACGTGGATATACACATTACAGACTTTGTCACCTAAGGGTTTGAATGAAGGTTTCCTGTTCACCCCATTCATTTAAGATCACCCCATATATGGTTAATACACATACTAGTAGCATTTATCCTCCCTCCCCGCTTCATAGATTGTCCAGTTTTACCCATTTCCCGTTACCACATAGGTTACACCCCCCCTGATCCTCTCTTACCTACCTTTTCTCGGTCTTCCAGATATGCTAATTATGACATATGTGGCATATTGTAGCTACATTGTATAATAAAACACATCATCCCAATGTTACCACACTGCAAACAAGGGCAAAGAATATCCTGACTCTATTAGTTATACATTTTCTCTACAGGTTGGTTAAATATATCTACCTGCATCTTAAGTGCATCTGTGAGTACAATCCATAGTAGATGTTTATGCTGACTCTGACTATTATTATAATTATGTTTCACCCACAATGATTAGAGTCTAAGGGCCTCATGCAGTAAGCCCCGATAAGGCTTTTTCGGCATTTTATAGCCATTTTTTTCCTTCCTGATTCAGTAACTGCCGATAAGTGGGAATTATCGGCAACTTTTCCTCCCGATAAGAACTTATCGGGAGACGGCTGGCGATAAGCCACTTATCGGCACTTTTTAAACCCGGCTGATTTCAGGAAGCCCCGATCAGCTTTTGGCAACTTGCTGGAGGAGAAGCATCGGCCGGGGCGACACTTAGAAAAAATCAGCCCTTTTTCCTGCCTGTGATTGATGCCGGGGGTCTCCGGAGCTGATACCCGCACCGGACCCCCCCGGCATGCATCCGAGGCAGGAAAAAGGCATTTAAAGGCCACTTCATTGCCTTAGCGGCTAACCGCGAAGGCAATGAAGGGGTTAACCCACCGTGCCATCTTTATTGTGGGTAGCGGGGGTGGGTGAAGGGGGTATTTGGCCCTGGGTGTGAGTTTAGGACTTGCGGGGGGGGGTTGCGGGGGCACTTAACCCCTTCACGACCGTAGCGGTTAATACCGCTACGGTCATGAAGGGGTTAAGGCCTCCCGCTACCCACCCGCAAGCCCTATACAACCAACGTTGGGGCTAATACCCCCTTCACCCACCCCCACTACCCACAATAATAAAAAATTGTTAGGAATGTGAGCACACAGCGTCTCAGGCGGAGCTCACGGCTCTCTCCTTACACTGCTCAGACCCTTCCACTACAACCACGCAAGCCTCCTTCAGCTTCATCACTTACCCCTCGGCATGGTGGGACGCTCCACGAGGTTCTTCCTCCTCGCTCTGCGCCGCAGCCATCGGCGCGGAATCGCCGCCCCGCACACACGTGCGCACCCCACGTTGCTTTCTCTCATGCACACGTTGGACTTACAGTGCACACACAAAAGCCCTTGAACTTATCCCCACTCAGGCTCCGCCCCCAAACACCGCATGGTTACAATCTGGCTCTTGCTGAGTGTCACCTGAGCTTTAAGAACAGCAGCCAATGCACTGAAGCTCCCTGGGCTCCTCCAGGCACGCCCCCTCTCCTGGTTGGCTGTTCCAGCTTTATATACCCTCTCTGGTCTGTGCTTCCTCGCTCGACATAGTTTTTGTATGGGTGTTTCACAGTGCTTGTTCTTTGATTCTCTCGGTTTAGATGCGGCTTGGCAGACTACCCCCTTTGGCTCTCGAATTCGGATTATTCCTGTTTAAGTACCTTCTGGCTCCCTTCGACCTCGGCACTCATCTCGATTCCTCCATACATCTCCTACCCCTGATCTCGGCAACGGCAACGACCATTCTTCTGGGAAAACGGTATCGGCAAGTATTCTCGCAATACACCCCATCTGGCCTGGCACCATCTAATACCACAACCCGGACACGTCCCTCGCTCTGTCGGTGTGTGTATTCATACCTGCCACCTCAGTTCTAGGGACAGGTCTGGTCTGCGGGCTACTCCGGCGTAACAAAAATACACACACCAGCCCCACACTAACTAAATAAATAAATAAATAAATATATATATATATATATATATATATATATATATATATATATATGACCCCAACAACACCTATACCCCCCTAACATACAGGATAGTAATGGGCACAATGACTATTATCCACAAATGGATAATAGTGCAGTTGTCCATTTAAAATACATAAAAATAATAAATACATTAAATACATATAGTACTCACCACCCATGTCCGGCTGCCACAATGAAGGCCATCCTCATCTTCATCCTGCCCATGCCCCATCCGTTTCTGCAAAACAGACACAATAATTAAAACATCCAATGTAATGTCCCCTAACCCCTTAATCACCATAGCGGTTATTAACCGCTACAGTCATTAAGGGGTTAACCCACCATCACCCACATACCCTCCCCCACTAACC
>WSYH01002665.1:0-31471 GCA_036426205.1 Ascaphus truei | reverse complement strand
AAAGTTAGTGATTATACAGAGGGGTCTCCGGAGCTCTCCCTTTACCCGTCTGCCCTGGATGACGTCATCGGCACGCCCCCGACGACATAGGCTTTTAAAGGCCTATGACGTCACATTTTCGTCATATGGTTCCCACGGCCCTGATTGGGTCGTGAAAACCATGTGTTTTGGCCGATGTAAAAAAAAATGATGACGTCACTTAAAGGCAATGACAGCACAGCCAATCAGAATGGCTTTGCTTCAATTGCCTTTCAGATGACGTCATGAAAAGACACATGGCCGGACTCACATGGTACGGCAACCAATCAGAGCGTGGGAAGTCTATCCCTACTCTGATTGGCTCTAGTATACCATGTGACAGAGGCTTGGGGAAGAACGGATATGACGTCATTGAAAGCCTGTCACATGGTACTTGAACCAATCAGAGTAGGGATAGACTTCCCACGCTCTGATTGGCTGCCGTACCATGTGAGTCCGGCCATGTGATTAAGGGGTTCATTGGTATGTTAATGTAATTGAGATGTATTGGAACTACAAACATTCACAAGTTTATAAATTGCCAGAGCTCTGGTGTCATTTATCAAGCCATCTGCGAATGTGGCAAGATATATGTAGGAAAGACCCGACGCCCCTTGAAAGTAAGGGTCCTGGAACATATTGGCTCCATACGCAATAAGACTGACAAACCTTATCGCGACATATCAATTCAGTTCATCAGGGCAATCAAACTTTTATTAAATTTATTGGTATGGATCAGTATTCTATTGATCAGCGGCATGGGGACTGGGACACTATTCTATTACGGAAAGAGGCAACGTGGATATACACATTACAGACTTTGTCACCTAAGGGTTTGAATGAAGGTTTCCTGTTCAACCCATTCATTTAAGATCACCCCATAATGGTTAATACACATACTAGTAGCATTTATCCTCCCTCCCCGCTTCATAGATTGTCCAGTTTTACCCATTTCCGTTACCACATAGGTTACACCCCCCTGATCCTCTCTTACCTACCTTTTCTCGGTCTTCCAGATATGCTTTATGACATATGTGGCATATTGTAGCTACATTGTATAATAAACACATCATCCCAATGTTACCACACTGCAAACAAGGGCAAAGAATATCCTGCTTATTAGTTATACATTTTCTCTACGGTGGTAAAATATATCTACCTGCATCTTAAGTGCATGTGAGTACAATCATAGTAGATGTTTATGCTGACTCTGACTATTATTATAATTATGTTTCACCCACAATGATTAGAGTCTAAGGGCCTCATGCAGTAAGCCCCGATAAGGCTTTTTCGGCATTTTTAGCCATTTTTTTCCTTCCTGATTCAGTAACTGCCGATAAGTGGGAATTATCGGCAACTTTTCCTCCCGATAAGAACTTATCGGGAGACGGCTGGCGATAAGCCACTTATCGGCACTTTTTAAACCCGGCTGATTTCAGGAAGCCCGATCAGCTTTTGGCAACTTGCTGGAGGAGAAGATCGGCCGGGCGGACACTTAGAAAAATCAGCCCTTTTTCCTGCCTGTGATTGATGCCGGGGGTCTCCGGAGCTGATACCCGCACCGGCCCCCCGGCATGCATCCGAGGCAGGAAAAAGGCATTTAAAGGCCACTTCATTGCCTTAGCGGCTAACCGCGAAGGCAATGAAGGGGTTAACCCCACCGTGCCATCTTTATTGTGGGTAGGGGGTGGGTGAAGGGGTATTTGGCCCTGGGTGTGAGTTTGGACTTGCGGGGGGGGTTGGGGGCACTTAACACCTTCACGACCGTAGCGGTTAATACCGCTACGGTCATGAAGGGGTTAAGGCCTCCCGCTACCCACCCGCAAGCCCTATACAACCAACGTTGGGGCTAATACCCCTTCACCCACCCCCACTACCCACAATATAAAAAATTGTTAGGAATGTGAGCACACAGCGTCTCAGGCGGAGCTCACGGCTCTCTCCTTACACTGCTCAGACCCTTCCACTACAACCACGCAAGCCTCCTTCAGCTTCATCACTTACCCTCGGATGGTGGGGACGCTCCACGAGGTTCTTCCTCTCGCTCTTCGCGCCGCAGCCATCGGCGCGGAATCGCCGCCCCGCACACACGTGCGCACCCCACTTGCTTTCTTCATGCACACGTTGGACTTACAGTGCACACACAAAAGCCCCTGAACTTATCCCACATCAGGCTCGCCCCAAACACCGCATGGTACAATCTGGCTCTTGCTGAGTGTCACCTGAGCTTTAAGAACAGCAGCCAATGCACTGAAGCTCCCTGGTCCTCCAGGCACGCCCCTCTCCTGGTGGCTGTTCCAGCTTTATATACCCTCTCTGGTCTGTGCTTCCTCGCTCGACAATAGTTTTTGTATGGGTGTGTCACAGTGCGGTTCTTGATTCTCTCGGTTTAGATGCGGCTTGGCAGACTACCCCCTTTGGCTCTCGAATTCGGATTATTCCTGTTTAAGTACCTTCTGGCTCCCTTCGACCTCGGCACTCATCTCGATTCCTCCATACATCTCCTACCCCCTGATCTCGGCAACGGCAACGACCATTCTTCTGGGAAAACGGTATCGGCAAGTATTCTCGCAAACACCCCATCTGGCCTGGCACCCATCTAATACCACAACCCGGACACGTCCCTCGCTCTGTCGGGTGTGTATTCATACCTGCCACTCAGTTCTAGGGACAGGTCTGGTCTGCGGGCTACTCCGGCGTAACAAAAATACACACACCAGCCCCACACTAACTAAATAAATAAATTAAATAAGATATATATATAGATATATAATATATATATATATATAATAGACCCCAACAACACCTATACCCCCCTAACATACAGGATAGTAATGGGCACAATGACTATTATCCACAAATGGATAATAGTGCAGTTGTCCATTTAAAATACATAAAAATAATAAATACATTAAATACATATAGTACTCACCACCCATGTCCGGCTGCCACAATGAAGGCCATCCTCATCTTCATCCTGCCCATGCCCCATCCGTTTCTGCAAAACAGACACAATAATTAAAACATCCAATGTAATGTCCCCTAACCCTTAATCACCATAGCGGTTATTAACCGCTACAGTCATTAAGGTGTTAACCCACCAACCCCACATACCCTCCCCCACTAACCCCCCAACCACCTCACCCATACCCACAGGGGAGTCCTACCAAATACCCTTGGGGCCAATACCCCCTCCCCCAGCAAATACTGTACAATAATGTGCCAAATAAATATTATCCACATAGGGATAATACATTATGGCATTATTAACACATTAAATACCTTAATAAAATAAAGAAAATTCTACTAACCTCATCAATAAGAAGGCTCCGTCGCCAGCATCATCCTTGGGTCCGTTGCCAAATTAATAAATAGGCAATACATCTGAATTACATTAACATACCAATGAACCCCTTAATCGCCTTATCGGGTACAACCTCAAAGGTAATTAAGGGGTGAAGCCATCTGCAATGGCAACACCACTTATGCATAACATCCTCAATGAATTAAAAACCAATTTACTACTCAAATCTCAATTATCATTCAATCTGAAGGCTCAAATGCCACTTAAAACATTTCCTTACAGTGTATACATGTAGCATAACATGTAAACTACATGTACACGCTGCAAATCAATGTTAACAATACAGTAATCCAACTCAAATAGCCTGACATCACAGAACTATATTATGTAAGCAAATAAAGTCACCATCAATGAATAAACACACATGAATTACATCCTTTAACAATTAAAATATCATCCCTACCAATTACACAATTAACTATAGCTATCGTAACAGAGAACAAGTTCAAAAGATACCAAAAGGGACACCAAATTACTATTACTAAGCAACCCTCTCCATAACCTAGTACAGCATAAAGCCCCAAAACTTACATTTCTAAAATAAAATACATTTAACACACATCTATGCATAGCAGCATAGCCACAATCATTTACAATACATAAAATGAAGCTTTAACAACACTATCATTCTTAGCTGTATGTATATATCTCTCTAGACATACATACATACATACAGTGGCAGAAATTATATGCAATAAAAAAAAATGAAGACATGAAAAAGCAAAAAAAACACAGTTACTTAAATATTCTTTATTAAATTACCATTACTTCCCCCACCGACTCCCGTGATTGCTTACTCACGAACCAATCCACGACACGAACCCATAAAATAAAAAAACATAAAATAATAAACATTAAAATAAATAAACATGACAATCCAGGGGTCTTGTAGTTGTGATCCATCTCATCTGTATTCTTCTACCTTCTTCCGGGGTCTTTTCCCTGTCTGCGGCACGCCCTGGTCTTCTTTCTTCAGAGGAGGTCCTTCCTCCTCGGCGTCGGCTTCAAAATGAGACGACATAGGCTTTTAAAGGCCTATGACGTCACATTTTCGTCATATGGTTCCCACGGCCCTGATTGGGCTGTGAAAAACCATGTGTTTTGGCCGATGTAAAAAAAAATGATGACGTCACTTAAAGGCAATGACAGCACAGCCATCAGAGTGGCTTTGCTGCAATTGCCTTTAAGATGACGTCATGAAAGACACATGGCCGGACTCACATGGTAAGGCAACCAATCAGAGCGTGGGAAGTCTATCCCTACTCTGATTGGTTCAAGTACCCTGTGACAGAGGGTTGGGGGAGAAAGGATGTGACGTCATTGAAAGCCTCTGTCACATGGTACTTGAACCAATCAGAGTAGGGATAGACTTCCCACGCTCTGATTGGCTGCCGTACCATGTGAGTCCGGCCATGTGTCTTTTCATGACGTCATCTTAAAGGCAATTGCAGCAAAGCCACTCTGATTGGCTGTGCTGTCATTGCCTTTAAGTGACGTCATCATTTTTTTTTACATCTGCCAAAACACATGGTTTTCACGGCCCAATGAGGGCCGTGGGAACCATATGACGAACATGTGACGTCATAGGCCTTTAAAAGCCTATGTCGTCTCATTTTGAAGCCAGACACCGAGGAGGAAGGACCTCCTCTGAAGAAAGAAGACCAGGGCGTGGCCGCAGACGGGGAGAAGACCCTGGAAGAAGGTAGAAGAATACAGATGAAGATGGATTACAACTAGAAGATCCAGGGTCTTCTCCCCGTCTGCGCCACGCCCTGTCTTCTTTCTTCAGAGGAGGTCCTCCTCCTCGGTGTCTGGCTTCAAAATGAGACGACATAGGCTTTTAAAGGCCTATGACGTCACACATGTTCGTCATATGGTTCCCACGGCCCTCATTGGGCCGTGAAAACCATGTGTTTTGGCAGATGTAAAAAAAATGATGACGTCACTAAAGGCAATGACAGCACAGCCAATCAGAGTGGCTTTGCTGCAATTGCCTTTAAGATGACGTCATGAAAAGACACATGGCCGGACTCACATGGTACGGCAGCCAATCAGAGCGTGGGAAGTCTATCCCTACTCTGATTGGTTCAAGTACCATGTGACAGAGGCTTTCAATGACGTCACATCCTTTCTCCCCCAACGCCTCTGTCACAGGTACTTGAACCAATCAGAGTAGGGATAGACTTCCCACGCTCTGATTGGTTGCCTTACCATGTGAGTCCGGCCATGTGTCTTTCATGACGTCATCTTAAAGGCAATTGCAGCAAAGCCACTCTGATGGCTGTGCTGTCATTGCCTTTAAGTGACGTCATCATTTTTTTTTACATCGGCCAAAACACATGGTTTTTCACAGCCCAATCAGGGCCGTGGGAACCATATGACGAAAATGTGACGTCATAGGCCTTTAAAAGCCTATGTCGTCTCATTTTGAAGCCGACGCCGAGGAGGAAGGACCTCCTCTGAAGAAAGAAGACCAGGGCGTGCCGCAGACAGGGAAAAGACCCCGGAAGAAGGTAGAAGAATACAGATGAGATGGATCACAACTACAAGACCCCTGGATTGTCATGTTTATTTATTTTAATGTTTATTATTTTATGTTTTTTTATTTTATGGGTTCGTGTCGTGGATTGGTTCGTGAGTAAGCAATCACGGGAGTCGGTGGGGGAAGTAATGGTAATTTAATAAAGAATATTTAAGTAACTGTGTTTTTTTTGCTTTTTCATGTCTTCATTTTTTTTTATTGCATATAATTTCTGCCACTGTATGTATGTATGTATGTCTAGAGAGATATATACATACAGCTAAGAATGATAGTGTTGTTAAAGCTTCATTTTATGTATTGTAAATGATTGTGGCTATGCTGCTATGCATAGATGTGTGTTAAATGTATTTTATTTTAGAAATGTAAGTTTTGGGGCTTTATGCTGTACTAGGTTATGGAGAGGGTTGCTTTAGTAATAGTAATGTTGGTGTCCCTTTTGGTATCTTTTGAACTTGTTCTCTGTTACGATAGCTATAGTTAATTGTGTAATTGGTAGGGATGATATTTTAATTGTTAAAGGATGTAATTCATGTGTGTTTATTCATTGATGGTGACTTTATTTGCTTACATAATATAGTTCTGTGATGTCAGGCTATTTGAGTTGGATTACTGTATTGTTAACATTGATTTGCAGCGTGTACATGTAGTTTACATGTTATGCTACATGTATACACTGTAAGGAAATGTTTTAAGTGGCATTTGAGCCTTCGATTGAATGATAATTGAGATTTGAGTAGTAAATTGGTTTTTAATTCATTGAGGATGTTATGCATAAGTGGTGTTGCCATTGCAGATGGCTTCACCCCTTAATTACCTTTGAGGTTGTACCCGATAAGGCGATTAAGGGGTTCATTGGTATGTTAATGTAATTCAGATGTATTGCCTATTTATTAATTTGGCAACGGACCCCAAGGATGATGCTGGCGACGGAGCCTTCTTATTGATGAGGTTAGTAGAATTTTCTTTATTTTATTAAGGTATTTAATGTGTTAATAATGCCCATAATGTATTATCCCTATGTGGATAATATTTATTTGGCACATTATTGTACAGTATTTGCTGGGGGAGGGGGTATTGGCCCCAAGGGTATTTGGTAGGACTCCCCTGTGGGTATGGGTGAGGTGGTTGGGGGGTTAGTGGGGGAGGGTATGTGGGGTTAGGTGGGTTAACCCCTTAATGACTGTAGCGGTTAATAACCGCTATGGTGATTAAGGGTTAGGGGACATTACATTGGATGTTTTAATTATTGTGTCTGTTTTGCAGAAACGGATGGGGCATGGGCAGATGAAGATGAGGATGGCCTTCATTGTGGCAGCCGGACATGGGTGGTGAGTACTATATGTATTTAATGTATTTATTATTTTTATGTATTTTAAATGGACAACTGCACTATTATCCATTTGTGGATAATAGTCATTGTGCCCATTACTATCCTGTATGTTAGGGGGGTATAGGTGTTGTTGGGGTCTATTATATATATATATATATTATATATCTATATATATATCTTATTTAATTTATTATTTAGTTAGTGTGGGGCTGGTGTGTGTATTTTTGTTACGCCGGAGTAGCCCGCAGACCAGACCTGTCCCTAGAACTGAGTGGCAGGTATGAATACACACACCGACAGAGCGAGGGACGTGTCCGGGTTGTGGTATTAGATGGGTGCCAGGCCAGATGGGGTGTTTGCGAGAATACTTGCCGATACCGTTTTCCCAGAAGAATGGTCGTTGCCGTTGCCGAGATCAGGGGGTAGGAGATGTATGGAGGAATCGAGATGAGTGCCGAGGTCGAAGGGAGCCAGAAGGTACTTAAACAGGAATAATCCGAATTCGAGAGCCAAAGGGGGTAGTCTGCCAAGCCGCATCTAAACCGAGAGAATCAAGAACCGCACTGTGACACACCCATACAAAAACTATTGTCGAGCGAGGAAGCACAGACCAGAGAGGGTATATAAAGCTGGAACAGCCACCAGGAGAGGGGCGTGCCTGGAGGACCAGGGAGCTTCAGTGCATTGGCTGCTGTTCTTAAAGCTCAGGTGACACTCAGCAAGAGCCAGATTGTACCATGCGGTGTTTGGGGCGAGCCTGATTGGGATAAGTTCAGGGGCTTTTGTGTGTGCACTGTAAGTCCAACGTGTGCATGAAGAAAGCAACGTGGGGTGCGCACGTGTGTGCGGGGCGGCGATTCCGCGCCGATGGCTGCGGCGCGAAGAGCGAGAGGAAGAACCTCGTGGAGCGTCCCCACCATCCGAGGGTAAGTGATGAAGCTGAAGGAGGCTTGCGTGGTTGTAGTGGAAGGGTCTGAGCAGTGTAAGGAGAGAGCCGTGAGCTCCGCCTGAGACGCTGTGTGCTCACATTCCTAACAATTTTTTATATTGTGGGTAGTGGGGGTGGGTGAAGGGGTATTAGCCCCAACGTTGGTTGTATAGGGCTTGCGGGTGGGTAGCGGGAGGCCTTAACCCCTTCATGACCGTAGCGGTATTAACCGCTACGGTCGTGAAGGTGTTAAGTGCCCCCAACCCCCCCCGCAAGTCCAAACTCACACCCAGGGCCAAATACCCCTTCACCCACCCCCTACCCACAATAAAGATGGCACGGTGGGGTTAACCCCTTCATTGCCTTCGCGGTTAGCCGCTAAGGCAATGAAGTGGCCTTTAAATGCCTTTTTCCTGCCTCGGATGCATGCCGGGGGGCCGGTGCGGGTATCAGCTCCGGAGACCCCCGGCATCAATCACAGGCAGGAAAAAGGGCTGATTTTTCTAAGTGTCCGCCCGGCCGATCTTCTCCTCCAGCAAGTTGCCAAAAGCTGATCGGGCTTCCTGAAATCAGCCGGGTTTAAAAAGTGCCGATAAGTGGCTTATCGCCAGCCGTCTCCCGATAAGTTCTTATCGGGAGGAAAAGTTGCCGATAATTCCCACTTATCGGCAGTTACTGAATCAGGAAGGAAAAAAATGGCTAAAAATGCCGAAAAAGCCTTATCGGGGCTTACTGCATGAGGCCCTTAGACTCTAATCATTGTGGGTGAAACATAATTATAATAATAGTCAGAGTCAGCATAAACATCTACTATGATTGTACTCACATGCACTTAAGATGCAGGTAGATATATTTTACCACCGTAGAGAAAATGTATAACTAATAGAGTCAGGATATTCTTTGCCCTTGTTTGCAGTGTGGGTAACATTGGGATTGATGGTTTATTATACAATGTAGCTACAATATGCCACATATGTCATAAAGCATATCTGGAAGACCGAGAAAGGTAGGTAAGAGAGGATCAGGGGGGTGTAACCTATGTGGTAACGGAAATGGGTAAAACTGGACAATCTATGAAGCGGGGAGGGAGGATAAATGCTACTAGTATGTGTATTAACCATTATGGGGTGATCTTAAATGATGGGGTTGAACAGGAAACCTTCATTCAAACCCTTAGGTGACAAAGTCTGTAATGTGTATATTCCACGTTGCCCCTTCCGTAATAGAATAGTGTCCCAGTCCCCATGCCGCTGATCAATAGAATGACTGATCCATACCAATAAATTTAATAAAAGTTTGATTGCCCTGATGAACTGAATTGATATGTCGCGATAAGGTTGTCAGTCTTATTGCGTATGGAGCCAATATGTTCCAGGACCCTTACTTTCAAGGGGCGTCGGGTCTTTCCTACATATATCTTGCCACATTCGCAGATGGCTTGATAAATGACACCAGAGCTCTGGCAATTTATAAACTTGTGAATGTTTGTAGTTCTTCATCCTCCCATGCCCCATCTGCTTCTGCAAAACACACAAATTAAAACATCCAAAGTAATGTCCCCTAACCCCTTAATCACCATAGCGGTATTAACTGTACAGTAATTAAGGGGTTAACCCACCTCACCACATACCCTCCCCCACAACCCCCCCAACCACCCTACCCACTACCCACAGGGGAGTCCTACCAATACCCTTGGGGCCAATACCCCCTCCCCCAGCAAATACTGTACAAAATGTGCCAAATAAAATTATCCACATAGGGATAATACATTATTTGGCCATTATTAAACACATTAAATACCTTAATAAATAAAGAAAATTCTACTAACCTCATCCAATAAGAAGGCTCCGTCGCAGCATCATCCTTGGGGTCCGTTGCCAAAATAATAAATAGGCAATACATCTGAATTACATTAACATACCATGAACCCCTTAATCACCTTATCGGGTAAAACCTCAAAGGTTATAAGGGGTGAAGCCATCCTGCAATGGCAACACCACTATGCATAACATCCTCAATGAATTAAAAACCAATTTCCACTCAAATCTCATTAATCATTCAATCTGAAGGCTCAAATGCCACTTAAAACATTGCTTTCAGTGTTACATGTAGCATAACATGTAAACTACATGTACACGATGCAAATCAATGTTAACAATACAGTAATCCAACTCAAATAGCCTGACATCACAAGAACTATATTATGTAGCAAATAAAGTCACCATCAATGAATAAACACACAGAATTACATCCCTAAACATTAAAATACATCCCTACCAATTACACAATTAACTAGAGCTATCGTAACAGAGAACAAGTTCAAAAGATACAAAAAAGGACACCAACAATTACTATATACTAAAGCAACCCTCTCATAACCTACAGTACAGCATAAAGCCCAAAACTTACATCTCTCTAAAATAAAATACATTAACACACACATCTATGCATAACAGCATAGCCACAATCATTTACATAAAATGAAGCTTAACAACACTATCATTTCTTAGCCTGTATGATATATCTCTTAGACATAAATACATACTAACAGTGGCAGAAATGATATGCAATAAAAAAAAATGAAGACATGAAAAAGCAAAAAAAAACACAGTTACATAAATACATTTCTTATTTAACTTACCATTACTTGCCCCCACCGACTCGTTGATCAGCTTACTCACGAACCAATCCACGATCAGGAACCCATAAAATAAAAAACAAAAATAATAAACATTAAAATAATAAAACACGACAATCAAGGGGGAAGAAGGTAGAAGAATACAGATGAAGATGGATTACAACTAGAAGACCCCTGGATTGTCGTGTTTTATTATTTTAATGTTTATTATTTTATGGTTTTTTATTTTATGGGTTCCTGATCGTGGATTGGTTCGTGAGTAAGCTGATCAACGGGAGTCGGTGGGGGCAAGTAATGGTAAGTTAAATAAAGAAATGTATTTAATGTAACTGTGTTTTTTTTTGCTTTTTCATGTCTTCATTTTTTTTTATTGCATATCATTTCTTGCCACTGTATGTATGTATGTATGTCTAGAGAGATATATACATACAGGCTAAGAAATGATAGTGTTGTTAAAGCTTCATTTTATGTAAATGATTGTGGCTATGCTGTTATGCATAGATGTGTGTTAAATGTATTTTATTTTAGAGAGATGTAAGTTTTGGGCTTTATGCTGTACTGTAGGTTATGGAGAGGGTTGCTTTAGTATATAGTAATTGTTGGTGTCCTTTTTTGTATCTTTTGAACTTGTTCTCTGTTACGATAGCTCTAGTTAATTGTGTAATTGGTAGGGATGGTATTTTAATTGTTTAGGGATGTAATTCATGTGTGTTTATTCATTGATGGTGACTTTATTTGCTTACATAATATAGTTCTTGTGATGTCAGGCTATTTGAGTTGGATTACTGTATTGTTAACATTGATTTGCATCGTGTACATGTAGTTTACATGTTATGCTACATGTATACACTGAAAGGCAATGTTTTAAGTGGCATTTGAGCCTTCAGATTGAATGATTAATTGAGATTTGAGTAGGAAATTGGTTTTTAATTCATTGAGGATGTTATGCATAAGTGGTGTTGCCATTGCAGGATGGCTTCACCCCTTAATTACCTTTGAGGTTATTACCCGATAAGGTGATTAAGGGGTTCATTGGTATGTTAATGTAATTCAGATGTATTGCCTATTTATTATTTTGGCAACGGACCCCAAGGATGATGCTTGGCGAGGAGCTTCTATTGATGAGGTTAGTAGAATTTTCTTTTTTATTAAGGTATTTAAGTGTTTAATAATGGCCAAATAATGTATTATCCCTATGTGGATAATTTTATTTGGCACTTATTGTACAGTATTTGCTGGGGGGGAGGGGATTGGCCCCAAGGGTAATTGGTAGGACTCCCTGTGGGTAGTGGGTGAGGGGGTTGGTGGCGGTTCGTGGGGGAGGGTATGTGGGTGATGGTGGGTTAACCCCTTAATTACTGTAGCAGTTAATAACCGCTATGGTGATTAAGGGGTTAGGGGACATTACTTTGGATGTTTTAATTCTTGTGTCTGTTTTGCAGAAGCAGATGGGGCATGGGAAGGATGAAGATGAGGATGGCCTTCATCGTGGCAGCCAAACATGGGTGGTGAGTACTATATGTATTTAATGTATTTATTGTTTTTATGTATTTTACATACACAGGGGGTGTATGTTGTTTATTGCAATGTTTATTGGGGGCAAATGTCCCCAATAAACATGCTATTCTGCCTTAACCCCTTCATTGCCTTAGCGGCTATCCGCTATGGTAATGAAGCAGCATTTATGTATTTTTAATACTATTGTGCGGGAGCAGGGGGCCCCCTGAGCTGAACCGCATTAATTTGTTTCTCAGAGACCCCCTGCTTCCCGAATTACAGGCCCCGGTTTGGGACATCGGTTACAGTGTCGCCGCCATATTTATAGCGGGCACGTCGCGAACTGGACGCTATAAAGATGGCGGCGACACTGCCAGCCGATGACACATTCCGGGGCCTGTAACTTGGGAAGCAGGGGGTCCCTGGTCCACAAAGTGATGCGGTTCAGCTCGGGGGACCCCCTGCTCACAGTACAGTATTATTAAATAAATATTAATGCTGCTTCGCTACCGTAGCAGATACCCTGTAAGGTAAGGAACAAGTCTTTATTGATGTGTGTGTTTTACTCATAGTGTAGATGTGCAGAGGGTCTCCGGAGCTGAAGCACTTTGGTTTTAGGTCTGGGGACCCCCTGCTTCCCGAGATACAGGCCCCTTTAGGGGGTGCCGGTATCTCTCTGCTTTGTTTACATGCCGCGGTCACGTAAACGGGACCTTTAAACGCAGAGGGATACCGGCACCTCATAAAAGGGCCTGTATCTCGGGAAGCAGGGGGTCCCCCGACCTGAAACCAACGCGGTTCAACTCCGGAGACCCCCTGCACATGTATACTAGGAGTAAAAGTTGTTTAAAAATACTTTATTTGTTGCCGATGTTTGCGCTGAGAGAGCGGCTTGTCTCTCTCTGCTGCAAACATCTATCGCCACCAAAGGCCTATCGGAAGGCTTATCGGGAGCCAGGCTGTATCGGCACAGGCTCATCGGCAGCTTTGCTTTCGCAGTGCTTCGGCAGGGATCGGAAGGATTCGGCCCTTACTGAATACTGCGAGGGCAAATCGCCAAAAAAATGCCAATCCCCCACCTATCCGCCCCACTTGGTGAACAGATTTTATCGGGCCTTACTGCATAGAGCCCTAAGTTATATCTTAGCCTCTGGGGTACAGTATGAGAATTTACACCCCATCACTTACATCACTACTCATTAGATACTGTGTGTATTGAATCACACAGTCTAATCAGCGTGTGCACCAGTTAACTATTGTATCATGATACTGTTGCACCTTTTGTGATGACAAATATCATATGTGTCTCTGAGCTGCCTTTGTTTCTCAGGTACTGCTGTATATGTGCATCTAACACTAGCACTACATAGGCAGACCTCTAGGTTGAAATTGCCAACCAATTGAAACACATCTATGCATATATAAATCACGTTACTTTCAATGGGATCCCCCCCGCACACTTTAGCCTTGAGAAAGCGTTTCATCCGCGGTATTGACGTGGCAGCCTTCCACCTCGCAAAGCGAGCAGCTGCCAGACCGCACGCGTTCACTTCCCTTCAAAACTGGGCAGGAGTTTCTTGTGGTAACTCGGGGAGCATAGGGTAAGGCAGGGCTTTCATATTCCCTCATTATACAGTCAGTTTAGTGCCACGAGCGTCCCTGACGGTGGAAGCACTTTCATTAATATGTGCACAGGCATACCAACAGCCACACCGTCTACTGGGACTAGGTAGCCACTTTATTACATACTTCCTTATGTCAACTGGCCCTTTACATCAGGACTTCAAGAGCTGTCTGTTGGGCGTTTTTCCAAGGGATGGTTACCTACATCTGGTGAGGTGTATGAGTATGTACTTACAATTGCACAGTAAGGACCTGATAGATTTATGCACTTATTACTATGTGCATAACTTCATTATATTGCTTTAGTATGAAGGGCTCCATTATCTGCACCACACTCTCACCTCCATTAACCCCTTAATTGCCTAGGGACCTTTTCACTACTACAGACAGGTTTTGCTAGCCCTCCCCCACCCTTGCTCTTACCTTACAACCACAATCAAGGAATACTGCATATCAGTTCCCTTGGAACAGTTGATCTAATTCATCTCAATTGTTTCCACTCATTTATAACCCGGAGTGTCTTATATACTCATCTTAGGGTTTATATATATGTGTGTGTCTTTGTTGAATTTTAACACCCATAATTTTAATTAGTTCAGCATTAAAGAATATTTTTAAGATTTTCATACTACATAGTTAGAGGGCATTGAGTGCTACTAGTGGGTTCTTTTCTCCTCACTGTTTACCCATTTCATCACCCACAAGCACCTTACCCCTATACATCCACTTATGACTTAGCTGAAGCGGGGTTCACATTTATAGTACTCATCAATGTGCAAGCAACTTTTCAAAAAAGTGATTTTATACTGTACAGTAGGTCCATCGAAATCCTTCCTTTTGCCTTTCTCCTCTTGATGACAAAGTTTCTATATTGGGGAAAAATAAAATTATTACTTGTACAGTATATTATATATTTCCGGTATTGCTGCTGCTTAATTGTTCTGTTGTTCAAAAGTTATAAAATAATGTTTTACTAAAAATAAATAAAAAAGTTGATTTTTTTTAAAATTTTCATTGTGTCACCTTTTACAAAACATAAGTATAACATTTCACATAATGGTTGGTTAAAATCAGTCAGTCCTTCAAGAAGGCTACAAGAATTTTCAGAAATGGCTCGGAGGGGGGGGGTGTTGATTAGTGGTTGCATTAACGTTGTCTTGTTAGTAAGACTTTGCTTGCGAGGTGGGTGGGGGGTGGGGAACTGCTACTGTAGAAGTGTGTGCAGGATTAGTTAGTAAAAAAAACACGAATTAATGTGTTTGGGGGAGGATTCGTTCCACAGTAAGGGTTTATCAGCCAACAAGAATTTTAATGAATGGCTCAAATGTGATGACACGCATATGCGTTTCAACAAGGTTCCAATGAGACATACACGCATGCGCATTAAATAAAAACAGTATGAAAAGAAGAGCAAGCCTAGCAAAAGTATTGATTAATAAATAATACATAAAGAAATGTGATACATGCATAGGGTATGGGTTTCAGCAAGGTTCCAATCCGCATGAACGGAAAAAATATTTTATATTCGGAAGAAAACACAACGTTATGTTTTTGTAATACTGTACTTCTTTTCCATTTATTACCCTGTATACAGTACAGTATGTGTCCTCATATTTTTTATGTGTATGGCTAAGGAGCGTCAGACTACTGAATACAGAATGAACTCGTAATGTTATTCTCTGCTTCAAATATAAATCTTCAAATTACAATTACAGTACACACACACTCACAGACTTGCAGAACTGTATGGCTGTACAGTAGGTTGAATTGCTATTAGACTTTTAAGACAACAGCTCCCAATTGCCCACTTGAGTTTCTAGACCGTATTGCAGACAACGCTAAAATACAATTTTCTGCGCCCGATAGAAACCCCAGTCAATTGCTATACGGTTGGAAAACATAGCGCGTCATGACCCGGTATTCAGAGCGGTACGCCGGGTGAAGTTTATGAATAAAGGCTTGCACCTCTGTACATCTTTGGATTCATGTACTTTACATATATAGCACCCTATATATTGATATTTATTTTCCATCATATCCCTTTGTGGTGAATATGCCACCCGTGTGAGGTCTATTGAGGATTCTGTTACCAGAGCCTAGTATCGCAAGATCTGGACGAGAGAAGGAACATAGTGTGGATGCACACTCCTGGCGTCCACAAGCGGAAGCGCACCAGCACCTCTACATGAGGCTTTGGCACATCTGACGGTACACCAGATGGACTGAGGAGTGGGGTGAATTTACATGATTGTATTTGAGTTCCTTTCACATATTAATTTTAAACAGTGTGAGTGGCCGTGATCTACTACTTTAGCATTTATTAAAATTATTTTTGCAATATTATGCTATGAGAGCCACGCTGTCTTCTTTTTGTTTTGTAGTTTGAAGAGGAAAAAGGTTGTTCCTGAAGACTGGCAGCAGCGTTCCTGTAACAACTATCTCGGAATTATCTGCTTTGGGGATCATTTGTTTCTTTTTTGTTTTTGTGTTTTTTTTGTCTGTTTGTCTTAAGTGTTGTTTGTTGTCACCTACTGGTATCTATATATTTTCTTTACTATTATAGCACTCTGTTTCCCTTCTGGGTGCATAGAGTAGGCGCAGCAGTATATTTTTTCTTTTGTATATATATATACCTCAGAGTTTCTATTCTATTCTATTCTATTAATAGTTCTGAACCTCCCAATTAGGACATCAGCACCCTGTTTACTGCTCCTAAGTCTAATAACCATTTTAAAAAATGTTTTATTATTTGTCTATTATTATCATTTCATGCATACTTTTGAGTTTGGTATTCATTTCATATATTCACTTTAATAAAAGTAACTTTTTAATGTACAGTACTCCCATCATTCATTTAGTTAATTGAGTGCAGAACACTGTGCTTTCATTTCCTGTTACTATTAGAACCTGAGATGCAGATGCAGCGGCTGTTATTCAACAATTTCTCTGATTGAATTCCTTGGCACATCCGGGCTTGGCACGTTATTTCTTGACATTTTCCCACATTAAGACGCGAGTTTACTAGTGTTTTGATCTGGTGCAGAAAATTTAATTTTAGCATTGTCTGCAATGCCGTTGAGAAACTCAAGTTGGCGATCATGAGTTATTGTCTTAAAAATCTAATTGCAATGCAACCTGTCTTTTATTCCTGTACATTACTTCAAGTGTATGTAATTGTAATTTGAAAATTACAAATATGAACACACAACAAAAAGTACTGTAGTACAATTATTCTAAAACAAACCTGCATATAATCTGTTTCGAATCCGCAAGGGCGAAGAGTGGAAAATCGCTTTCAATACACGCAGCGGCCATTATGAATACCTCGTGATGCCTTTTGGTCTCTGTAGCCCCCCGGCCGTATTCCAAGAGTTCATGAATGTTCTCTTTCGGGACGTTCTGGACATCTTTGTTATAGTATACCTGGATGACATACTTATTTTTTCCAAAAACCTTGAAGAGCATATCCAACACACCAGGGTGGTCCTTTCACGATTCCATGCAAACAAGCTCTATGCTAAGATGGAGAAGTGTCTCTACCACCAATCTTCCACAGCCTTCCTTGGCTACATCATTTCAGATAAGGGGTTCACCGTGGATCCGGAAAAATTGAAGACAGTTCTGGACTGGCCGCAACCTAATTCCCTGAAAGTAATTAAACGATTCCTCGGGTTTTCGAATTATTACCGGAAATTCATCCGCAAATTTTCTACCACAGTCTCACCCATTACCTCCCTTACCAAAAAAGGGGCAGATCCCTCGTCATGGTCCCCTTAAGCTACTAAGGCTTTTAAGGTCCTCAAGAAAGCATTCATGTCTGCCCCTATCCTTCGGGATGGGAAGGGAGCGAAGATAGCAGGGATATACACAGAAAAATAAAAAAAAAGCATACAATAGTGTAATAGTTCTTTTCAATCTGGATAAAACATGATTTTTGGCTCTATAGCAAGCCTACTTACAGCAGGTCAAAAGGTAAAAGCATTGATCTACCACAGCAGGTAGAAAGGTGTCAGGATCTTCAGGAACAAAACAGCCCAGGTTTACAACATAAGAAATCAGCACCTCAGCCAGACGTCAGTAGATGTGAGTGGATCAGAGACATGCAAAAGAAAGGCAGACCATAGTGTCGATCGTGCATAAAATTTATATAAACAAACAACAAATTTTAGGAATTGACTCCACATTGTGTACATAATCATAGTTCACCTAAGGCTTTACTTGAGGCAAATGGAGTGCTGGTTCAGGTGGAGCCAGTCTCACCGGGATCTTCTCCTTAGACTCACAACAGACCGGGTGGGAGATGGCGTCTGACGTCACATCCGCGTTGGGGTGACGGATCCGGTCTTGGAGCACAACGGTGGGGGAACTCAGCAAACTCTGAAGCCTTCAGTAGAAAGAGCAGCTGCAGCAATGAAAAGTGGCTCTACGCGTTTCGTGTACTAGACAACTTCCTCAGGAGCAATGAATAATTCTCAAATGGTTGTGGGTTATATATACTAAACAATTGAACAAATAAGCAATTAACCAATTTAATATAACAATTATTAACTGAAAATTTAAAAGATACACTGGTTTCTCCAATAAATAGGTACATAACTCCGTGTTCAAAAACGGCGCAGTGTTAATACAAATAGGCATTTTAAAACAACATCTAAGTAAATAAAATATCTAAGTAAATAAAAATTCAGGATCTAATCATGATGATATTCTAGGTATTATAGGGAGCCATAACTAATTGGTTCTTATGTACTCACAGAGCAAAAACGAGGGAGAGAGAGGGGGAAGAATATAAGAGTGAATTAGTAACATATTAGTAACATATAAAATTGATTTAAAATATACACTTATATGTATCAAAAGTAATAAAAAATATAATATACATAAAATAATATATAATATAAAAAAACCTGTTGTCATTTAGTATAGTGACAATATTGATAATTAAAGGCACCTGACATATAGCTAAGTTCAGTGGGAGAGGTCGCCGAAAGGATATACAGAGATAAGGGGCCCGAGCAGACCGTGCATTAGATAAGAAATGGGATAATTCAAATTCGCATTAAGCCCATTGGCATTAATGTTTTTAATGTGTATCCAATACATCTCACGCTTGCTCAGAATCTACATCTCTGCTGCGACCCCTCCAGTGGTTGTGCGCACAGCTCAATGGCAGTGAATTTTAATCCTTTAGTATTGGAATTGTGTGGTACTTAGCAAAATGTTTTGCACACTATGCGTTAGTATGCTTCTCCTAATATTGCTGAGGTGGTTTACAATACGTGTTCTGATGGCTCTTTTAGTTTTTCCCACGTATTGTAGTCCACAGGGGCATTCTAATAGGTATATGCATAGTCACTATAAACAATTCATATATTGCTTTATTTTTAAAGTGTCTTGGTTACATTACACATAAAGTTCTTTTTGTGTTCGTTTATGTTCACATGCCTTGCACTTGTGCAACCAAAAAGCCCTCCAGATTCTGAAAGCCATCCTTTATTTTGTTGTTTCTATCTTTTTTAGGGCACTTGGAGCGACATACTCTTCAGATTTTGTGCTTTTTTTAAAATTATTCTTGGGTTCTCTGGGGTGTGCTATTTAAAATTGGGTCACTCTTTAAAACATGCCAATGTTTTCGAATAATTTAAATATGCTGGCATCTTTATTGTAAGTTGTCAGAAAAGCTGTTGTGTCAAATTCATTGTTTTTACTAATGGTGTTATTCTTTTTTTAGGTCAATAAATCTTTTCTATCCAGGTTTTTCGCTTTATTGAACGCAGTGCTAAAATTTTTTCTTATAGTTCTTTTGTTTAAAGCGTGACTCCAAAGTTTTGCATTGTTCTTCAATACAGTTTTTTCCGTGCAATTCCTACGCATTCTTCTAAATGGCTAAGGGGACATTATCATCCAGGTGATGATGGCAACTTGAATGCAAAATAAATTGTCTGTTACATTTAAAAAAAAGATTTTGGTTTAAGAAGACCCTCTTCAATATATATCACCGATCTAAATAATGATCGAAGACTTACTTGAAGTGATGGGTGAATTGTAAATTCATGGTATGTTATTCAGACCTGGATATAGTCGTCTAGGTCTGGTTTGGTCACCCTGCCAAATTAATATAATGTCGTCAATGTAGCGCGCCATAGGCAACAACCCTCCCCGATGCCATTGGGCCAGATGTTTTGGTCCCCCAAAACCCATGAATAGTGTTTGCATAGCTGGGGGCGAATTTCGTTCCCATGGCGGTGCCACATTTCTGTAAATAAAAAGGTGTCTTCAAACAGAAAAAAGTTTTTTTCACAAATAAAAGTTATAGTTTCCAGAATAAAGTCTGTCTGAGATATATGCAATTCTGGATCTTTTCTAGGAAGTATTTTCACGCTTCAAAGCCAAAGAGTGTCTATGGATGTGTATAACGAGACACATCTATAGTGGCTAGGATGTAGTCTCTTTCCAACTATTTTGTCTAATATCTGTAATATTTCTGTTGTGTCTTTTAAATAAAGATTTAAGATGTTTGACATAATCTTGCAAAAAATGAGTCTATGTAGGCAGATAGATTTAGGGTGAGGGAGTTATTCCGGAGATGATTGGTTTCCGCGGGGATTTATAAGACTTTGTGAATTTTAGGAAGTAAATAAAAGATGGGATCTGTGAGTTTCATTAAATAAAAATTTGAACTCCGGGGTCTGATAGAATCCCTGAGTCTTTCCCCTTATCTAACAGTAATTTCAATTCAGTAGTGAATGTTTTTAATGGATTTCTCTTCAGAATTTCATAAGTTAGAGGGTCTCCCAACAGACGATGAGCTTTTTCAGATAATCTTCCCTATTCATAATACAACTCCCTCACCTTTATCAGCTGTGTTTATAATAATATCTGGGTTTTTGTTATCTCATCTAGTGCTATTTTTCTTCTTTTGTATATTACTCCAATTTTGGATTTGGTGTTTTTGTCAAATTTTCAAAATCTAGTAATTAGGTTATAGAAGACTTTTAAATAATTCCCCTTATAATAAGTGGATAAAATGTTGACTTATTTCTTAGGTTGGATGTGTGCTTAATTTTTCTGGTTCTTTAATAACTGGCGGATTTAAATTTGATTGTCTTGAGACAGATCTTACTTAAAAAGAACCTTTCACAGTTAGCTTCTGAGGTATTTGTTGGCTTAAAAGAGCTCAAAATTATTTGGCCCTGTGGTCGGCGCAAAGGATAATCCTTTTGAAATTAATTTTTTGTGGTACAAGAAAGTGTAATGAATTAAGTTTAAAAATGCTACTATTTTCTTTAGAGTACTACATTTCACTCTTTCTTTTTTCTTTCTTCCCCCGTTTGCCTCTTTGTGTGCTCCAAGACCGGATGCCGTCACCCCCAACAGGATTGTGACGTCAGACGCCATCTCCACCCCGGTCGTTGGAGAGTCTAAGGAGAAGATCCCGGTGAGCTGTCCACACTGAACCGCACTCCATTTTGCCTCAAGTAAAGCCTTATGTGAAACTATGATTATGTACACAATGTGAGTACATTCCTAAATTTGTTGTTGGTTTATATAAATTTTATGCACGATCGACAATATGTCTGCCTTTCTTTTGCATGTCTCTGATCCACTCCCATCTACTGACGTCTGAGCTGAGGTGCTGATTTCTATGCTGTGTAAACCTGGGCTGTTGTTCCTGAAGATCCTGACACCTTTCTACTGCTGTGTAGATCAATGCTTTTACTTGACCTGCTTGTAAGTAGGCATTGCTATAGAGCCAAGACATACATGTTTTACCAGATTGAAAAGAACTTATTACACATTGTATGCATTTATTTTTCATGGTGTATCCCTGCTATCTTCGCTCCCTTCCCATCCCGGACAAGCTACTATTGAAAGGAATCTGTACACATTCCTGGAAGGTTGAGAATTTGATCAGTGATCACCTTGACACATTTTATTTTCAATTTTAATTTTGTGCACTATTTTATCACAGATTGGGTGTGGTTAGCGCCGGTAACAAATCACTTTAAGTTCACTTAGTGCCCCTATCCTTCGCCATCCGAACACTACTCTTCCTTTTACACTCAAGGTCAACGTCTCCGATACTGGGGCAGGGGCAGAACTGTCACAAAGGTCCTCTCCTCTAGACAAGCTCCATCATTGTGGCTTCTTTTCAAGAAAATGTTCCCCGGCCGAGAGAAATTACGACGTTGGTAACAGGGAGCTCTTGGCGATCAAGTTAGCCCTAGAAGAATGGAGACATCTCCTTGAGGGCACGAAAGAGTCGGTAGCCATTCTCACTGACCAAAAAATATTTGTTGTATATTGAAGAGTCCCGCTGCCTGGGGTCCAGTCAAGCCCGCTGGGCACTTTTTTTTTCTCGTTTCAACTACACAATCTCGTACATTCCAGGCTACAAGAATGTCAAGGCCGACGTGCTTTCACTGACGAGGTTACGGAAACTATCTTCTACCTTCTAAGTGCATCATTTCCGCCAACTCATTTAACATTTTAGATAAAATCATGGAAGCCCAGGCTCACATCCCCAGCGGGTTAGAGGTACCAGAAGGACTCCTGTATGCCGCCCCACATTTTCATCAGAAGATCCTGGAATGGGGCCACTCATCCAGATCGGCTGGTCACCCGGGTTTTAAAAGGACTCTGGACTTAATCAAACGTAACTTCTGGTGGCCAAACAAGAGCAAAGATATTCAAGATTTCCGCAAGCTTGCCCGGTATGTGCACAGAGTAAGTCCGTCTGACATAAGCCATCGGGTCTTCTTCTGCCCCGTCCCATCCCTGAACATCCTTGGATGCATATATCTTACTCTACAATTCTCGTAGCAGTTGATAGATTCTCCAAGCACGCACATTTTGTACCCATGAAGGGCCTTCCTAATTCCGCCACGTTGGCCGATGTGTTTACTAAAGAGATCTTCAGGTTTCACGGTGTTCCTCACACTATTTTCTCAGACAGGGGCACACAATTTATTTCTTAATTCTGGTGAGCATTCTACCAAAGGCTTAGCATCTCCCTTCTGTTCTCCTCGGGCTACCACTCGCAGACCAATGGTCAAACTGAGAGGATGAACCAGTCCTTGGAACAGCACATGAGATGTTTCATGTCCGAATCTCAAGACAATTGGGTGGACTTATTACCATGGGCAGAGTTCGCAATTAATTCCCTCAGGAACAAATCTATGCAGGAGTCCCCTGTTTTCGTTAATTATGGTTTCCATCCCAGCTGCCTCCCCTTCTCCTCCACCCCATCTGGAGTCCCAGCAGCTGATGTTCGGGATGCTAACCTACAAGACCACTGGATAAAGATTCAAAGCGCGTTGCTAGGGGCAGTCCAAAAACACAAGACTCAGACAGATCGGAGCTGCCAGATGGCACCAGAATATAAGCCAGGGGACAGAGTCTGGCTTTCCTCCAGGAATATTATACTCAAGACACCTTCCCCGAAGTTTGCGCCCAGATTCTTGGGACCCTTCAAAATCCTCGAACAAATAAACCCGGTAGCATATCATCTCCACCTACCACCATCCAGGAAAATACCCACAGTCTTTCATGTCTCTCTTCTGAAGCCATTTTTTCAGAATATACACTTTCCAGATCACCCTCTCAGACCAAATCCTTTTACTATACAGGGCAACAGGAATTCAAGGTACAATCTATCCTCGACTCTCAAGAGGCAAGCTACAGTTCCTCGTCCACTGGAAGGGTAACGGGCCAGAGGAACGATCTTGGGTGCCCAATCACCACATTCATGCTCCAGCTTTACTCAAGCTCTTCCATCAGAAGTTTCCTCACAAACATAGGAGGATCATCTGGAGTCCGATCCTCAAGGGGGGGTCACTGTAAGGAATCGGGGGACACGTCCCCCACGGAGTGTCCCCCCCTTACCAAGTTCAAGTGCCGCAGCAGCCCCACTCCCCACCTCCGCTGGCCGAATTCCGCTCCGGTCTCGGTTCTCAGCGGCACACGCCGCCATCACTGTCCCCATGCTTCTGGGTCATGCATGCAGGAGGATTACAGGGCACACGTGCACCTAATCTTTTCTACCATCACCTCGCACAGGTGGTCCCGCCCCTGCCAATCGCAGGATGCAACATCACACACCCCAGCCACGCACGTAGCTCCCATCTCCTCTATGTCCCTGAGCCTGTCAAAGGGACTGCCTGGACACACCTCTGGCTCTCCTCTATCGTCTATTGGTCAACCACAGTATATTACCCCAGTCCTTCCTCTCCTTCCTCGCTCTGCATAGCTTCTTGTGGCTTTGTGCTGTTCGGAGTTCTGTGCTTGGCTCACTTCTGTGTTTCAGCTCTCGTTCCTGAATCAGCTCCGCTGTGTAACCTCTCTGGACTTAGATTTTGGCTTCAATTTGACTACATGTACCTCTCTGACCCCTGGACTTGGCTTCGGACTACAACTATGCTGTTTTCTCCAACCCTTGACTCACGGCTTTTGGACTCCACTACTCGGACCTCTGGCGCCCAGGACTCAGCAAGTATCTGGCTAACCTTCTCTCACCAGTACCGGCAACGCACCCTACCACAACCCGGTCACGCCCTCACTGCTGTGGGTGTGTGTTATACCCTTACCCACCTCAGTACTGGGGACTGGTCTGGTCTGCGGTCAGTACAGCATTACACCCCACTCCATGGATGTGTGGCTCGGCGGTAGTTTGCTAGCAGAGGCTTGGGTTACTGCGAGCTGGGAACAGCTGAAAACTCATGTCACATGGTCTGCAGTCTCTCACAGCGACTTACGGGTTCACGCAAAGCAGCGTACCCATATGAGATGGCTGGATATGATAGCTAGTGAACCAACAACCCGCACTAAGCAATCTCTTAGGGAGACCCAACCAGCACAACACGCAAAATACAACAAGGTGCAAAGATCAGAAGAATGAATCTACTACTACGCGTTTTGGTCACACGTGACCTTCATCATGTGATTTTGAGTGACTTCTACATCCGACTTTAAATGCCCTCTAGGAAGCAAGGGGTTGGAGATAAGATGATAATTTATCCCCTAAATTGATCAAATGAAATAAAAATATCAAAATTAAGCCAAATACAGGGCATGGTGGGACCCAAAAGTAACTATAATGATGAGAATCCACCAGAACAGTATACAGAAATATCTACTCCAAATAGCAAGCTAGGATGAATGTAATAGTAAAAAATAAAGGTATTAAAGATATCGGATGTATAGGTATAAAGATATCAAGCACATACATAAAATACATAAAAATGCAAAACATAACAAATTCCCAGAAAACACATCTATAGTTAAATACTATATAGATAAATCGACAAATAGAAAAAGAAAAGTAAGGAGAAAAAGAAGAAGGGAAAAGAAAATAACTTATTTATAGCACTACTGTAAGTTTATTTAAGCACTAAAACCAACTTAATTTCAAGATTTATATATTTGGTATGTGTTAGGGACAGCAGGTAAACTGCACTTGTGTTAAGCATCCATTTTGTCTGTTCATAACCAGTTAAGATTCTGTAGTCAGCCTTTTGCTGAAATATAATTTCTTATGTATTCAGTTTCTGCCAATTTACATTTCCTCTCCTGCTCAGGATTTTGCTAAGATACTTATTATATTATCAGCTTCCTGCTGTTTTAATACACAATGGACGGGTTCTCTGAAACAGGCGAAATCATATAATTTAGTTGCTAGAGACTCAAGGTTTTTTGATAACAGACAATGAATAAGCTATGTATTCAGACAGTGCCTGTTTTGGGAGAATCATGTCCCAAAATCATGCCACTAATATGTCCTGCCCCTAAATCACGCCTCTAATCCAAGCCACGCCCAAGCCACACCCAGGTTACACCTATGTTACGCCTCTAACTAAACCCATTATTCTTTCTGTATAAAAATCATAACCCTATGCTTAATAAACTGAGACAAAGGAATTTGAAATCTGGCTTCTGTTACATTTCTTTTCCTTCGTTTTCCGGGCCCGTGAAATCATCAAAATCGGATATAACAAGTGTCAGTGCGTGAAAAGCTTCCCGGGGGCGTCTGCTGCAGACGGTGCAGATGTGTATATCCAGTCACAGAAGCCTAGGCAAGGAAAAGGTTTCCTTCAGTATGTCTGTGAGATATTTATATATTTAAATGCCTTTACAACTTTACATTTAAGTATGTACAGTATAGTGCTACTGTAGTGTATCTAAACAGAAAATGCACCTTATTTGCAAAATGTTTATAATTTAATCAGTACTGTATTAACGAGATATTTATATACAGTACAGTATATATAAATGCCTTTAGTACTTTATGTAGAGTACTGCTGTAAGTGTCTAAACAGTAAAAACCTGAACACACCAAAACGTATATTTAAAGAATGAACATTTTTTATTTGTACAGGATAATTAAGGAAAAAAGAATACAAAAATAAAAAGTCACCTCTTCTTCAAAATGTACAATCTTGTCTTTTTCTTCTTCTCAGTGGCTGGTGCTTCTTTGCTATCTTGGTCTGTAAAGAAAGACACACTATTCTATATATACAGTCGTACCGTACATTATGCAATCCAGATTTTTGGGTTTTTTGGGAGAAAGGGCATGACACGGGTTACATGCTCTGCTCGCTTGAGTGGGATGCGTGTTGGAAATAGAGAATACCGGCGATTGTGGAGGGCTACTCATTACGGGTCCTGCGACAAGCCGCAACCCGGAAGTAACAACTGAGCTTTACCGAGCAAGCCAACCCCAGCGTGTGGGATTGATCTGTGAGTCTCAGCACATGCCTCCTGCGCCTACCAACTCGTTTGGACTTATTACCTGTGCACTGGCCGCTACTGGACTTATATATTCTTACATAGAAGTTTTTACTTGTTATTATACTACTTGTTTATTACATATTTCTTAACCCTTGGTGCGCTTCTGTGTTTATTTCCCATGATGCCAGTAAAGTCCATTATTATACAGTATCTTCTGTTTTTTGGGGGGTTTGGGGGAAACAAGGCATGTATGGCATGGGGCACAGCACTTTACATTAGGACTAGAGGTTTACATTAGGTTTTTGGGAGTTTGGGAGAAGGGACATTGCATGCATGGATTTGAGCACTGTGTTTTATCTGGCAGTATTGCTGGGAGAGTTTCCTGTACCAAGGGGGGGGGGGGGGCGGAATTCCTGCATGTTTTCTTTGCCCAGCTCCAGACATGCACATGAAAAACATAAATAGAAAAATATTATTAAACCATGATGACAGGACAGTCAATTATTATACAGTATCTTCTAGTTTTTTTTTTGTGGGGGGGGGGTGAAACAAAGAATGCATAGCATGGGGCACAGCACTTAACATTAGGACTAGGGGTTTATATTAGGTTTTTGGTGGTTTGGGAGGAAGGGACATGGCATGCATGGATTTGAGCACTGTGTCTTACCTGGCAGTATTGCTGGGAGAATTTAATGCACCATTTGGGGGGGGAAGGTGGAATTTCCTGCATGTTGTCTTTGCCAAGCTACAGACATGCAAAAGTGAAAATAAGCATTAAACAATGAAATAATTTAAAACAATCAATTTTTTTTAGATTAGAAATATTGGAAGCGCATCATTATTTGTAAATAAATGTATAATGTGTAGTCATCAAACAAATCATTGGACCTAAAGGGAAGAGCCTTGTATGCCTCAAAAACCTATTGATGCATTCTCTCACAGTTTTCGCAAGAAGACTGGTAACATTAATAAAGCGCTTCTCTTCATCCATAATTGTTCTCCTTAATTTTGCAGGAAGTCCCTTCTTGTATTTATTGCCTTCATAATTGACATTTTGGGTCCACTTGCTGTACAACTCAAAACTGAGGTGGTGTTTAAAGATGAACAGGGCATATTTCTGAGGTAGACCCACACATCTGATCTTGTATTTCTCTCGGACGCTCTGGGGTAGGTCGTTAAGCACATTGTCTGGGAGCTGTACAATCCTGGGTGCTGGAGTGGGTGTGCTTCTGGCAGTGAGTGGGGGTAGATGGTCTGGGAAGATGCATTCCACCTTTCGTGGCCTAGTTCTTAGTGGGGTTGTCATCGCCTCCAAAATAAGGGTATACTTGTATTCTAGAGATGAAGGGGGTGAGCGTGGGGGGTCCCGTTGTGTGCTTGGTGTTGGCATCATTGTCACGGTAGCCCAGAACTTATCAACACTTTTTATATTTTTGGGATTCTCGAATGAACACGACAAGGAGGCAAAATAAATTGTCATTTATTTCCTTCATAGACAAACACACGACAGCTTCAGAATACACTTAATACAACACTTACTGGAATGGGGGAACAAAATAAAATGTCCTTTGCAAGAAAGCGCAAGAAATGCAGTCTCTGGTTTAAAGTCTGTTTGGCTAGATCGCAAGTTGCCGATCTATAAACTCCGCCAAATAAAGGAATTTCGTAGAAGTTGATAAGAAATCGTCCAGGAGTCACCAGAGCTAACGAATCCTGGAGTTTGGGGTATATCCTTGGTTGCGATGTTATTAATCCCTTGCGTCCTGGAACTGCTACCGCTGTACACGAACAGAATCTTGTGCAACGCTTGGTTACGTCATGAATCACACCGAGGATAGCTCGGCTGGCAGTTTTATAGGTTTCACAGACCTATCTATAACATGCCTGCCCAAACCCATCCGTGGGAACACATAACCCACCAACCTCCGATTTGCCTGTAGTTTGCAAAACCGGGCAAAAAGGCTTTCCTGTTTGCACCGCGCATGTGTGAGCTTGACACCCATGCGACATAGCATACCTGGGGTACAAACTTTTCCTGGTGACCCTTGGTCTGGGGTTTGGCTCCAAAGTGTGAAGGGCTCATGCTGAAAACCGGGATCTGGCAGTCAGTAACATCCCGACCATTTTCACACTTTGGACCTCTGAGTCTATAAATTCCCAGCACTCCACTAGACTTACAGTCTCCCACTTAACATGGGGTCTTTGAAGTGTAGGAAGGAAAATACCCTCAGTTCATTTACCCTTGGCATATTTACATGCCAAAGGATTTCTCCCAGGCTCACTGAAAAAACTGTTCCTGCCTGTATATTTTAAAACTTACATTATCATACACTTTATCATGTTCTGCGGTGTCACAACTGTAATTTTTATATGTGTGCAAGTTGTTTATTTATGGGGGTTTCACACCAAAAATTAGAGTGTTAGCTGTCTGCGTTCCCGAGTTAGCCCGCTTAATTGAAAGGCTTGCTTGTGGGAAGCCAAGTACACCTACTTCTCACATCAATTGACCGACTTCCCACGGCAATAGACTTTCTGCCTTTCAAGATATGGGAGCTAACAAGGTACGGATACATTTTATCGGTAAACCACTTCAAATTTAACCGCAAGCCATTTATTCAATTGACTTGCGGTTACAGAGTCGAATGCTTGGAAATGGATACCCATACTTCAAACAGACCTCCCAGTGCCAGCCACGCTTATTCAATCAGCGCTGGCTTCGGCGCTCACAACGCCATCTTGTGCCTAAAAACAATATGGCACACTTTGCATTTTTTTCTATTACTACAGGCAGGGAGCAGCCTGCAAAATGGTGATAAAAAGCCTGGGACAGGGGCAAATACATGTGTAATGCATATACGTTTAACGCCTTTACTCCCAATACGAGTTGGGGTTAATCAGCCTTTATTAAGGGCCTGATTAATCCCACTCTCATGAAGGTCGAATCCAGTGACTGAGAGGATGCATGGGGGTATGCTGTTCTTCCATGGGAGAATAAAGTGCCTCCAGGTTGCCCTCCTGCTCCTGTGTCAGACATATAGGGGCAGGGTCTCCAAGCAAAGAAAAGAGCCCCATGATGTTCCTCTCAATCTTCTCCAGACAAACACCCATGCACCTATCCATATTCTCTATGGTCTCCAAAGGTCGATCCATCTTGGCCTCTATTCTGTCCCTGTATTGCTTGATTGAGTTGTCAGTCATTTTGATACCACTAAAAACATCCAGCATGCAGATGACCAAGCTAGATCTGGTGCAAGGTAATGGTGTCATCCGGACGAACATCGGCGTGGCTGGGTGCTTGAGGAGGTGAGCTGGGGGTTTCCGGACGAACATCAGTGGACAAAGTTTCAGAGCGGGTTGATGTTTGGGATTCGGTGGCTGTGGGTGATGGCAGTGAAAAGTCCATGACGTCTGATTCGGCTTTGGTGGGTGCAGGGGAACTAGAGGGGCCCCTCCAAATAACTTCATCATCAAAAACTTTTGCTATTTTCTTCTTCACATACAAAGACCCAGGGATCTTTGCCTTGGGAGCCTTCAAAATCTTTTTTTTAGGCACCATTAACTTTGGCTTGGAAACATCTTCCAACTTTCCCTTTCTCGTGGTCGGCACCTCAGAAGAAAGCAGGTTTGTGCGTCCATAGAATCGGAGTTGATCCATGGAAGCAGATGGAAGAATGCAGTTGGAAGAATACAGTTTCTGGAGAAGAGATCATTAAGATAGAGATCACCGTGTGGGAGGCTATGCAATTTGTGTCACCTTTTATGCACTGTGTCCCTGGCGGAATTTTTAGGGTCGTTGACATGAGCTGCGTTAAAAGGTGTTAAAAGTTGTACTATACTTTACCTGTCAAGGTCCATTATAAACACACCATCACTTCTGTTGATTCAATGCACATTGAATATACAGTACTGTACACTGAATATACATTGAATATACATTCCTCTGTGCTTGATTTATTTTCTAAAGCAGCGATGCAGATGAAAGTTATTTCAAAGAATCTAGTCATGAGAATACAGTATCTGTACAAGAGAGGACAATGAATTTTACAGATCAAATGCTGGTTACTTGCTTCGGGCATCAATTTAGCACAAAGTTGATCCCCAGGGAGGAGGAGAAGGAACGCAGCACAGCCGTGCAATGCGAAGGGCAAAAATCGGGGCTACAGCTGAGTACTAGGTAAAGAAATCCTTTAATACACCACAGACAACATGGTACAGAAAAAGAAGGCACTCTTACGCGTTTCACGCTGATCCCAGCGCTTCGTCAGAGAGTATATCATCCTACTGCTTACCTCCCTTCTTGTAGTCTCCTTCCACCTCTCCCCGGAATTGACGCATCGGAGTAGCTCTATTAGTGATTGGTTGTTCACAATGTAAACAAGAAGCTACGTCATGTGTCTCCTACGGATGGAGGGAAGGGACATATAGCTCCTAGAATGGGGAAGATAGACATAATGAGTAGTACAAATCCAAACATAACAATAAATGCTACACGGATGCAAAAAGATTACAAATAGTGTAAAAACAATAGAACAAAGAATAATGGAGTATCACAAATGAGCTGAAAGCAAGTTTGTCATAATTAAAGTACTAAATGGTAAAAAAGAAGAAGATATATAAACATTAAAGAGAAACGTGGTAGATCCATAATAAATGCATACAGAGTATTGAAATCTATATAGAAAAGTCATATTGGTCAGTTTTTCTAATAAATGGTTGTAGACATATGTTAGTTATAATATAGAGTAGATAAAGAACTGAAAAAATCTAAAGTAAAGAAAAATAACGAATAATAATAGATAATAAAT
>WSYH01002664.1:60744-75314 GCA_036426205.1 Ascaphus truei | reverse complement strand
GCTACAATACTGTACAGTATATAGGCACCATCTACATACTGTATATCGCAAAGTAGCACACACAACATTCATCATCTGTACAGTATATAGCACACTACTACTTACTGTGAGACTAATGTAAGTTAGCACACACTACATACTTTGATAGAACAGTAATACTAGCACATATATACAACAAATAAAACAGTATATTAGACACACTACATACAGTATATAGCACACACCTACATACAGAGATATCCACACATAGCATACTGTTATAAGTCACACACTACATACTGTATATTAGCACACACTACATACAGAATAGACACCTCCACACTTATCTGGTATCAGCACACTAACATCTATCTATATATCTATATTTTCAAAGAACAGTTTGTATGTCCTGTCCCAAGAGCCAATCTGATAAGGCCAATCTGATGTGTCAGATTGGTACTGTCACTCACCCTTCTGGCAATCAGATTGGTCCGTGGACCAGCCCCGCCCCCGCACGCACTCATGGTCACACTCACCCGCCGCCGTACACATTACCAACAGCATGCACGCGTACTCGGTGCCGCCGCAACCACCTCACCCACCTCACCAACTCACCACAGAAAACCACGCACTGTAGAAACCCGCCTCCTAAGCCGCGCCGCCGACAGCCTCACCTCCTCCCACATCCCCCCCCAACCCCACAGATCAAAAACCCAAGCCTTGAACCATGGGCCAGCGGCCGCCCGCTCCTCGGCGCCACAGTCTCACTCCAACGCCCCCTCCTCCCCACCTCCCCTCTCGCGCCCTACCGCCGAGAAACCGCCGCCTTTTTTGTTTGCCTTCCTCTGGATCAATAAGTAAGTATAGATATAGGATAAAGTATCTGTTGTCTAAATTTAGCATAGGTTGAACTTGATGGACGGAAGTCTTTTTTCAACCTCATCTACTATGTAACTATGTAACTTGAGTGACAGGGGAGGAGGTGGGATTAGGTTTGAGGTTGCCCAATCCTGGATTCAGACCTGGTACCCTCCCCCTATTGTACTCAAGGGGGGTTGCAACTCGAAATTGTTAGTTGGTCTATACCCTTGAGAGAGACAAGGTATCACACCCAGTCTGCAGTGTACTGGCAGGCCAAGGTTCCCTTCGGGGAGTGGGTGACTACCTATACCTCTGGTCCTGCTAGAGGAGCAGGGAAGAGCTAGGACTGCTACGGGGGCCCTTGACCTGTAGTGTAGGTCCAGGGACCATCTGAAGTTTGAGAGACCAGAGCTGTGACTTCCAAGAGAGATGAAAAGACCAAGAGGACTGACAGTAGGAGCCAAGAGACCAGAATATTAAAGATTAAGCCCAGTCCCTCGCCCCGATCCGTCTGATGGATGTACTAGATCGCCCAGCACACCCATCCACCTGTGGCTCTATCCTGCACTATGGACGCGAACTAAGAGCGTGGCGCCATTGTCTGCCCAGACAGAGAGGCGCCAGTCTCCTCCAGAGAGAGAGATTCGGCACTCAGAGCAGAGGGAGGTAGGCGTTGCTCTCATTGGTCGGTTCCTAATTCCTGCCCTCCTTGCCTCAGCCTCCCCATCACACCCCCAGCCAGGATTGGCCCACACAGGTGAACCTTCACGCTGTGATTGGCTCACTACGGAGCATCTGCACTGGATTGGTCGCTGCCCCGTTCTCCATGATTTCCTACGGAGACCGGGACTCTATAAAAGCAGTGGCCGATCTGAGCACCACAGATCTCTCCTGGGCTGGCGGCAGATACACTAAGCGGGGGGCTCCGAGGACGTGCCAGAGACACCCGAAGTCGAGGCTGCGTGTACGCAGAGCGGGAGATTTGAACTTGCTTTCCTCTATCTTGCACCCAGCGCTGCCTGGAGACTCCAGACTTACTACAGAAGTGGAAGGTGCTCCAGGAAAGTAATAATTCCGGTAGCGCCAGGCACCTAAGCGATTGGGATTCCCTCTGTATAGTGCTGAAGTTTGTAGTATAAGGTCTGTTTGGATTTTGTGTTGCGCTTTCTGTCTCTGGCCGAAATAAACACCATTTACTGTATGTGATCTGTGTGTCCTGCCTGGTGCTTTGTCCCGTGAAAGAATCCTTGTCACCCATGGGAGCGTGAAATCAGAACGTGTTGGAGAGAGGCTGTAACCACAGTACTTGGAAGGGATATATATATATATATATATATATATATATATATATATATATACATACACGCACACGCACACAAATATATATAGCCCTGTTTCCCCCCCCCCCCCCATCTCTGGAAGATGTACTGCTGTCTGTGGTGCGTGCATACCTGTGAGGGGCCAGGAGAGCTGAATGGTCCACGATGGTGTGGGGAACAGGACAGGCTTTTGGTGAATTCTACTTGCTTCTCAGGGTGTCAGCGCCTCCAGCTCCGGTGGGCTCCAGGATTCCCAAAAACAGTCCCCACCAGAACAGACTTCTTTCACACCTCTGCCCAATAGACTCTAGACTCAGGCAGGGGTATACAAAAATGGATGCTTTACTGAGACATCCACTGTCGATGGTATTACAGCGGATGCAGAGTAGATTGATCTGGGTCCCAGACCTCTGGATGTTGCTTGGCTCTCTGATAGCATTGAGGCCTCTGATCCCTCTCTCAGTCAGCTTAGGAGGGACTGCCTGGCCTGGCTCACTCCCAGCCAGGAGGTGCAGCACACACCTCTCCCTAGGAGGGGTAGAAGAGAACTCTCTATAATTTAGCACTTCCTCTCTGAGACAGGGAGGGCTCAAGGTCTGCACCACTATTGGCTATACACAGACCCTTTGCCACCACCACTCCTGTCACTCAGAGAGTCAGCATGAGGGGGGGTCTATGCCCCTAGGATAGCCTGCCACAGCCTGTATCAACTAAGGACTTACGTGACAGGAGGCAGAGAGGCAGTCTGGACTAGCCATGCTACACGCACACATATACACATATATATTGTAGAAGTTACCTTTACGTCCCATTCTCCCTCTAATCACACACTTTCCTGCCAAATGATGTTGCTGGTGGCCATTTTAATTTCCCAAAAGGGAAATTTCTGCGCTCAGATTGAGCACATAGAGTTTTTGACACTTTGCCAAAGGAAATGTGCCGTTCCCCAACGTTTCCGATTGGGCTCATTATCCGAAGAACAGTGAGAAGTGTTAATGTGCAGTCAGGGAAATAAAGTGGTGTAGGAGAGAGGCGCTCTCTCCCAACATCCGAGATCCTCGTCACCGTGTTCTCATGTCTCATTTCTAATTAACACCCCAGCAGCTCGGAGCTGTCAGGTCAGACTGTGCAGGGTGGGGGGGGGGGGGGAGGAAAGGGAGGGGGGGGATAAAAGAGAGGGTATGAATGAGAGGGAGGGAATGAGAGGGAGAGAATGAGAGTGAGTGAGTGAGAGAGAGAGAGAATGAGAGAGAGGGAATGAGAGAGAGAGGGAGTGGATGAGAGATGGGGTAAGAGAATGAAAGAGAGAAATGAGAGAGAGTGAATGAGAGTGAAAATGAGAGAGAATGAGTGAGAGTATGAGAGTGAGAATGCAAGAGAGTGAGAATGAGAGACAGAATGTGAGAGTGAGAATGAAAGAGAGAGAATGAGAGAGATAGAATGATAGATACAAAATGTGAGAGTGAGAATGAGAGACAAAATGTGAGAAAATGAGAATGAGAGACAGAATGTGAGAGAGTGAGAATGAGCGAGAGAGAATGAGAGATGAGAGAGAATGAGATATGAGAGAGAGAATGAGATATGAGAGAGAGAATGAGATATGAGAGAGATAATGAGATGAGAGAGAGAGAGAGAGAGAGAGAGAGAGAGAGAGAGGGGGGGGGGTGAAAGAGAGGGGGAAATAAGAATGAGAGAGAGCAGATGAGAGAGAGAGAGTGAATGAGAGTGAGAATAAGAGAATGAGTGAGAGACAGAATGTTAGAGAGGATGAGAGAGACAGACTGTGGGAGAGTGAAAATGAGAGAGATAGAATGTGAGAGAGATGAGAGAGACAGAATGTGAGAGAGTAGGAACAGACAGAATGTGAGAGTGAGAATGAGAGAGGAGAGAGAGATGAGAGGCAGAATGTGACAGTGAGATGAGAGAGACATAATGCGAGAAAGTGAGAGAGAGATGAGAGACAGAATTTGAGAGAATGAGAGTGAGTGAGTGAGAATGAGAGAGATGAGACAGACAGAATGTGAGAGAGTGAGAATGAAGAGAGAATGAAGAGTGAGAGAGGGAATGAGAGAGAGAGTAAGAATGAGAGAGAGATGAGAGAGACAAAATGTGACAGAATGAGAGAGTGTGAATGAGAGAGAATGAAAGAGTGAGAGTGAGAAAGAGAGAATGAGAGAGTGAAAATGAGAGAGAAATGAGACAGACAGAATGTGAGAGAGATGAGACAGACAGAATGTGAGAGATTGAGGAGTGAGAATGAGAGTGAGATAAGACAGACAGAATGTGAGAGAGTGAGAATGAGAGAGATATGAGACAGACAGAATGTGAGAGATTGAGAGTGAGAATGAGCGCTTCGAGAGAGCATGAAGCGTGGGATAGTGAATGAGAGAGATTAAAGACTGATAGAGAGATCGAACTGAGAGCTTGGATAGAGAGATGATAGATACCGAATGTGAAGAATGTAGACGATTAGCCATGAGAGATGACTGAAATAGTGAGATTAAAGAATGAGATGGAGAGAATGGGCTATACATGAGACATACAGCGTGAGATGATGCGAATGAATAGAGAAATTCCAATCTCTGCTATATGTAACTTTAGCGAGAGATTAAGACCTCCTACTGCATCATAGTATGCGAGACAGAATTGTGACAGAATGAGCAGAGAATGAAGAGTGAGGGTGAGAAATGGAGAAATGAGTAGAAATGAGGACAGATCATAATGTGCAGAGAGATGAGACAGACAGAATGTGAGAGATGAAAGATTGAGGGGTGAGTAAGTGAGAAGAGAGGAGATAATGAGAGTGAGATAAGACAGACATAGGGACTCAGATGAGAGCTCGTATTTTCAAACTCGCCATTTTAGGTCAATTTCGCGGCAGAAACACTTGCAGAGAAATTGATTGTGTTGTGTATGAAAGGCGAGTTAACGAAAAACGCCCAATTTTTTTTTCTCTTTCTATAAAACTGTCAACCTCCGCTCGGGCTGGCGAGATACCGCCATCTCGCACATTTTTTTTAAAATCTCCTCCGAATGCGACGAAAGAGTTACGAAACTGCACATGTAGCTGGCTGGTTCGTCCCCAGGAAAAGGCGCGATTTTTCTCATTTTGCCCGCCCAGGTAAAGTTGCATAAATTGCGATCCTCGCCTACTATAGCAAGGGGACAAAAATGCCGCGATATTTTTCGTTTACACCATTTTGAAGGTGCTTATTCCCCTTTAAAGCTCGCCCACGAGCTTTCATTCCATGTTTACAATCTCTGAGCAATTCGAACTTGTCTGCATATAGGAGACTAAACTCTCCAAAAAGCTACTTTTTATGAAATTCGCCAATTTGAAAATCGATACTGCTCTCTGCATGAGCCCATATAATGTGAGGAGAAGAGTGAGGGAGTAGACACTCGAGATGGGTAGATGAGAGTGAATGAAAGTGGAAGACAGATTGACAGAAGATTGAGAGAGGATGATACAGACAAGGACGCGATTGAATGCTGCGAAGGGCAGACGAGCACTGCAGGCAAGGGCTGAATGAGAGAGAGAGACCGACAAAGTTGTGAGACTCCTGAGAGAGTGAAATGAGGACAGACCGAGTGGCGTGAGCACTGCGAATGTACGCTGGACGCGGGAGTGAGGAGTGTGAGCAGGACGATGACGGAGGAATGAGAGCAGATGAGAACAGGCAGAATGTGAGTGAGAATGCGAAGACTAGATGAGAAGAGAAAGGGTGAGAGAGAATGAGTCGAGAGCTGAGACCTGACACAATTGAGTGAGAATGAGAGAGATGAGAGCAGACAAATGTTGAGTGAGAAAGAGAGAGGTGAGACAACAGACAGAATGTGTGAGTGCCGTAATGAGAGAGATGAGACAGACAGAAATGTGAGTGAACTGAAGAGTTAGAGAAGATGAGCGAATAGAGAGTGGAAAAAGGAATGGGTGAGAAGAATGAGAAGAAGTAGAGAATGAGATGATGAGACCACAGAATGTGAGTGAGAATGAGAAGAGGCATGAAGACAACATGTGGTGAGAAAGGAGAGAGATGAGACAGACAGAATGTTAGAGGAGAAGAGAATGAAGAGATGAGACAGACTCAGAATGTTGCGTGAGAATGAGAGAGATGAGACAGACCCAGAAATGGTGAAGAGAGGGAGAATGAGAGAGATGTAGACAGACAGAATGGAGTGAGAAATGATGAGAGAATGGACAGACAAGTGTGAGCGAGTGAGAATGACGAGAGATGAAGAACGACAATATGTGTAGGTTCTTCGTGTTTCTCACGTCATCGTCTCATGTTTAAAATAAGCCCAGCAGCTGGGAGCTGTCTCGGCTGGCGACTGCTGCTCAGCGCTGTATGGCGACAGGTTTACAGGAGGCGAGAGCAGAAATATTGGGTGAAGAGAGGCTGATGGCGGCGTTTCATGACTCGGTCTGCGCCGAGGATGAAGACGGGACCTGTGGCACTGACAGCAGGCCTTTCCTAACCAATCAAACGCGGGAGTAATGTCAATGGGACCAGAGAACTGCAAGGGGGAGGACAGGCTAGCTAATGTGCGAACATAGAAATCACTGGGAGGTGACAGAGACGAGCGGAGAGCAACCCGACGAACTATTCGATAGACGTGGTGAATGCACGAAGAGAGCGGCTCTCCGGGTTGTGAAAGAAGAAAGGAGTAGGGAGAGGATGACGGTTCGGAAGGAAAAAGAGAGAAGGGCATGAGGGGAGAGGGTAGGATTAGAGAGAGGTTTTTAGGTCAGGATCCTCGAGGCGATCTTTGTCTGTCTCTTCATTAGTTTCAGGGGGTAGCTTGACTGGGGATCATCCGGGGTTTGTCAGATGCTTGAGACGAGTAGCTAGGGGAAGGAGAACCTGAGAGATATATGGAGAGAGAGCATAAGACAGGTGGAAAGAATGCGGAGAGAGGGAAAAATGGGAAGAGAGAAGAAGAATGGGAGAGAAATGGGGTAGAGAGGGGGAGAGTGAGAGAGATATATAGGGAGTGGAAGACGAAGGGAGGGAGAGAACTGGGGAGCAAGGGGAGTGCTAAGTAGAGATTGAGAGGGCGGAGAGGGGTAAGAATGTGGTGGGGGGAGGGGAGGGAGAGAGGAAATAATCTCCATAGTGGGAATAAAACCATACTGGGAAGTATCCCAACACTGGGAAGTACACTACAATGGGGAAGTAAATACCATATTGGGAAGTAACTCCAACACCTGGGTAGTTAATCCACCGACACTGTGAATTTAACACACACTTGGAAGACTAATCCATTACTGGGTAAGTAAAGTTCCACTTATGGGAAAGTATCTCAAACTAGGGAGAGTACATACCCATACATCCGGAAGTATCTGATAATGGGAAACTAATCCCATCGTGGGAAGTAATGCCATACTGGTGTGAAGAATTTAATAATGTATGAAAGTATCCCATACGTGGAACATCTCCACTAACTGGGACGAGGCCGACTTGGAAGTTTCCATGACTGGAAGTAGTAATAATACTGTGGAAGTATCATAACTTTGGACAAGTCAGTGGGGGAGGGGCTGGTGAGGGGGGTGCCCATACGGGGCACCTAATCTCATACTGGGAAGTATCCCATAGTGGGAAGTATTCCATACTGGGAATAATTCGTTATGGGAGGTATCTCATTACTAGGACGAATCCATACTGGGAAATTTACTCCATACTCGGACAGTAACTCCCATACTGGGATAGTTCCGATATTGGGAAGTATCCAGTGCCCCATACGTTGGGAAGTAATCCCATATGTCCATCCTACTGGGACGATTAATCCATACTGGCCAGTAATCCATACTAGGAAGTATCCCCTAATCTGCACTACAGGACTGGGAATATTCCCCATTTTACATAATACGCGTTAATGAGAGAAGGATGTAATGTTATACCATTGTGTAGTCTTATTTATATGTACATACAGTACAGGCCAGTCATACATTTTACAAGCTCGCTTTATAACAACGAATGGCTTATACCAATGTGCAATGCATCCCTAGTGTTCATTTTTACACGCAAACGGCTATTATCCACGCTCTTCACACGCTTTGCACGTGTGTTGTATATATATATACACATTCCAAATAAACACACGTTGCAAGCGTCGCAAGAGCGTATATATAATATGTTCATAAATATAATAGTAGCATATTTATATGTATACTATATATATGTATGTATTAGGGTTATATATTATAATATATTTTATAATCGATGATACACCATTAAGTTTAGTGTTGTGCTGCATTATCTTATTCCTGCATAAAAGATTGGTGTATGTAGTTAGTTTAAAAATCCTTCAGGCGGAGATGGGTGCGCTGGAAGGAAAGGAGCTGATGTGCCACCAGTGGGAGCTGCGCGATTTTAATTGGCTTCCCAAGCGTTGTTGGAAAGACCAATAAAGACCTTGCTGTCAGGACCGTGGCGAACCTCTGGGGTAGGGGGGACATTCCAAAATGTAACATAAAAGCTTACCCCCCACCAAAACAATCCTGATACCCTACACCCGTTATTCAAGAATTTCGCCTCCGGGAAGGCTGCCTTATGAAAAAAACGTTACTATCTGTCTCAGTCCGGTTTATGAAAACGACTCAAACTGTGAGGGCAGGTAATTTATTTAAAAAACCCTGAGCAAATTAATCAGAGAAAGGGGGTTGCCAACTCGAATATTTAGATACATACCTCCGATCAAGCTCTATTTACATATAAATTCCACAATTCGCTACGCCTCCAAGAACAATTTTGAGAAAGTGTTCGGAGAACGACACACAACGAGGGTACTGACCTCGGATGTACCTGAGAAGTGATCTGACCTGGTGGAGAAGAACGAAAACCCCGACACAAGTACATGACGAGTGGGAGATGAACTTAGGGGAGACACTAGAGAACGCAAGACTGGGATCATACCTACAGGTGCCTCGCCAAAAAGCTCAGTCTGTGCCAGTTAAAGGGAGAACGCATATAAAGGTCTCATGCGCTGATCTGATACCCGCACTAAACTATTCTAGATTGTTTAAAGGAATTATTCGCCGCTGCTGTCCCAAAGCTGTGGGGGAATCAGGGATCTAAAACACATTCGCTGTGGTCTCCCGGTGCCCTGATGGAGGTACCGATTTGGGGAAAACATTTAGGGATGGTTACAGAGATTCTCAACTTGGAGATCCCCTTGCACCGGGCTGTTCCTTACTGGATGGAGATCCAGGGGGATTGCCCAAAGCGGGCCAACAAGCTGGTTGCACAATTTCGCAACCCCACCCGATGCGAGTGCAGCAGTATGGATAAACAAGAATGTAATTCAGTTATCCCCAGAATTCGGAATAGAATTATTATGGCACGTTTTGCCAGATGGAACAACTATAGTTGGGTCAAGGACTAGCTGGCTTCAAACTTCCTCAAAGTATGGGCCCCATGGTTGGCCCAATAGACATCCCAGGGGAAGAGCGGCACGATCCTGCATTAATAGAGCTGAATGCGTTCTCCCGGTGACGGGGGGAGACTCACCGAGCTTTTCGTTTAGAGGATCAGGTATTATACATGGGGTATGGAAACCGAGTTGCTACCGGCACCACCACGTAACTAAAAAGACCGACTCCAAAAGAACAGAGCAGCGAGGATGCTACACTCTATGTTGCCAGTTCAAGGCCTCCACTCTGCCCCCCCCCCCCCGCCCCGTTTGTGCTTGTCCCCTGTTGTTGTCACAGATCGAGTCATGTACAGTAGGTCAGGTTTGTCAAGTCTTTACGTCATGATTACATGTAGTTGGTCAGGATGAAACTGGGGTACTCGGGGGGGGGCTAGGGGGGGGGGGGGCGATACCCCGAACAATGGAATGTGCCACATATTTGCTTTGTAAAACCCAATAAATTGAAGTTGAAAAAAAAATGCTTCAGGATACGGAACCTTTCATTTAACAGTGTTTCCTATGGGAAAGTTGGTTTCGCTTTACAACGTTCGTTATCCAACGCCATTTGAGTAACGCATTGTGTCGGATACCGAGGACTGCCTGTATGTCTTTATTATATAGACACACAGTGTACTCAGCGCTTTACACAGTACAGGATGATAGTACAATAGCGGGCACAAAGTCAGACAGTAAGAAAGTAATCCCTGCCCCGGAGAGCTTACAATCTAAGTGGCATGTTGGGAGACTTTGAGGTCACAAGGGAGGGTAAGTGCACTAGTATGGCAGTGGCCTGGCCCTTGATGGTGGGTCAGTGCACTAGATGGCAGTGCCTGGCCTTGATGGTGGGTCAGTGCACTAGATGGCAGTGTCTGGCCTTGATGGTGGGTCAGTGCACTAGATGGCAGTGCCTGGCCTTGATGGTGGGTCAGTGCACTAGATGGCAGTGCCTGGCCTTGATGGTGGGTCAGTGCACTAGATGGCAGTGCCTGGCCTTGATGGTGTTTAGGTGCAGTAGATGGCAGAGCTTGGCCACAATGATTGGTAGGAGTGACTGTGGGTGTGGGACAGTAGCCATGAGTCCAGGCTATTGGGATGCTTTATTTAAGAGGTGAGTGTTAAGGTGTGATTTGAAGGTGAGGAGAGAGGGTGCTCGGCATATACTGAGGGTGAGGGAGTCCCACAGGTAAGGGGCAGTGAGGGTTTAAGGCGAGAGCGAGCAGTAGAGATGAAAGGGTGGAAAGGAGAAAGTTATGGGCAGTGTGCGGGAGACCAGCAGGGGCATAGCGAGAGATCAGAGCGGATATATAGGAAGCAGCAGATGAGAGGGGAGCCTTGAAGGTAAGGAAAACTTCATATAGCGCCATCCATGTACAAAGCGCGTCACAAATGAAAAATACAAAGGACAACTCGAGCTCAGCTATGAATAGAAAATATTATAGAGGCTCAAGGTGCAGAGACAGTCGTGGTCAGAGGCGGGCAAACTGCTCAACATCCGTTTCACCAGACTTTCGCATATTTTTTAGACTAAATCCGTCCCCCCCACCAAAATCCACCTGTGGATCGGCCACTAAAAAATCAAGTGGATTACTCCAAATCTGCCATTAGATATCATCCGACCGGATCTTTAAGAATCCGCACTCAGATTCCATATTGAATCCAAAAATTTGCACAGTGGATTAATAATCCGCGCTCATTCTCTCCCCCGGATTTAGCCCGAGATGTTTAACAATACGCTGTGGATTATTAATCCGCCCTGTGGATTATTAATAAACCCTGTGGATTATTAATCCGCCCTGTGGATTATTAATACACCCCGTGGATTATTAATCCGCCCTGTGGATTATTAATACACCCCGTGGATTATTAATCCGCCCTGTGGATTATTAATACACCCTGTGGATTATTAATTCGCCCTGTGAATTATTAATCCACGCAGTGTACAGTATATTTAATCCCCCCGTGGATTATTAATCTGCCCCATGGATTATTAATCCGCCCCGTGAATTTTCAGTGACCGAAAATGTGTTTTGAAACAGCCTTTTTGAGACAGGTTCGGGAGCCAAACGGAACCAGCCGATCCGAGACGGGTTTCAAATTCGCCAACTAGAGAATTCGCTCTTCTCTAGTCAAAATATAGCGGGCGAGCCCCTGCAATATGGCAGTCCAAATCAAAGGGTGGGGGTGAGCTAAAACATAAATCTTTAATTCATTGCGGATTAAAGGAGCAATCCCAGCAATATCCTACATGTTTTTTTAATAGATCAGTTCTGTAGTATTAGATACTTATTACATTTTTTAAAAATTCAACTCTTAATGCCATTTTTAATGAGTGTTAAAGCATCCTTTGATCTCTATAGCAGGTTTAGCCACCTCCCCAGCAGTGCAGGATCTTTGCAACACTTTCCTGTTTGTGATCATTGGTTGCAAACGTTCCCAGCAGTTTGAGCTGCAAACTGTAACAATAGATAATGTTACCTTGGTAATATCAGGATACATTGTAGCTGCTGAGTTATGTCGCGTCCATAGTGGATCTGACGGTGCTCGCGCCAAATACAAACCAATGGAGACCAATGCGCGTGTCCATAGCGTGCGGGTGCACGTGAGCGCCAGGTGGCTGATGTGCGGCGAGACAAACTAGTTTAAATTTGCCATGCGACGGCCGGGTCACGTGCGCGGTTCAGCCAATGAGGGTGAACCGCTGATGTGACATCACGGGCACGCCCCCCCCCTCCCTCAGCACGCCTTCGGCACGCCCTCGCAACACACCCCATTGCGCAACCCTGCAGGACACAGATCTCGGCAAGTACAGGCGGCATGACGTCAAGCGCTCGGTTGCTAGCCCAACACTGACGAAAGGGTTGATTGAAACTGAAAGGCGCCCATTTAGTTAACCCCGGGAAGCAGGATCTTGGCCGATTGATCACGGGAGAACAAATTGATCGGCAGCTTAGGTAATTAGTTTTCAATAGAGGTAATCAAAGGCGGCGTATATTAAAGCAAAACATTTTTTTTGGTTTTTTAAAGTTCCGCTTGGATTGCCTCGTTACGATAAACAGCGGTGAATTGGAAATGAGAGATTCACACAAATACATGTAGTTACACACAGCCCAGAGTAGGTCCATAAAGGCCGCCATAGAAGAATTGTACTGTCCTAAAGAAGTAACTAGTGTCTAGGAACTTTTATATTCGTACATTTGTGTGAATCTATTGCAATCGACAATTAATTAAAGATTTATGTTCAAATTCCCCCACTATCCTTTGATCTTGAGTGCAATATTGCAGTGCTTGTTCGCTATATTTTGACACCCCCCACCCCTCCCATTGCTGGCCGCCGCTGCTGCCCCTCACTTCCCTGGGCCCTCCTGCTGTCCTGAAGGCCCCCCTTTTGCTAGCTGCCGCTCCCTTCCCTAGGCCCTAGGGGTGCCAGGTGGCTTCTCCAAAAACACTGGACTCAATGGTGAAAGGTGCGTCGGGTCACTATGTCCAGGGAGGAAAATACCGGACACACACATGTCCAGTATTACAGCACCTCTCGTTTTGTACTGGACAGAGTATCCAAATACAGGACAGTCCAGTTCAATACCGGACACCTGGCAACCCTAGGCCCCAGATATACCCACTCCCTTCTGCCCACTATGCTCCCTGACCCAAAACCCCCTGATACCCCCCCAGGTCCATTATCCCCTTACACAAACACAAATGTAAGTGCGTCTGCAATGTGTCATGGTAAATGTATATATCATATAAGCCGCGGAGCTACTTGTATGCTGCGTTACAGAGGTGTGTTTTAAGGTGGAGCGGGAGGGCACCAGTCGGCTGTAGGATTGCGTACGAAAGAAAATATCCCCGGTCCCTATAAAAGCCGCACGGTTTCTAGCCCGCGACACACCTCCGCTCTGCTGTTCCTCTGGACGCTGTGGGTTTCACAGCGTGTGTACGCGTGCAGCTGGAGACTCATTTGCTGGACAGATATGGATTTAGGCCAGCGGCTGCTAGCAAATGTATCAAACCAAACAAGATAAGATGCAGAACGGCGACAGGGTCAGGGCTGAACGCGGGACGCTGAGAACAGCAGCGGAAATGCACACAGTATTATTACAGAGTAATGGGGGAACTGGATAAAAACAAAAAGAGAGAAGGGCGCACGCCTCTTAGCGTAATACGTTTCTTTTGGCACCGACAATTTAAAATGCACTTACAGACTTCCGGGCGTTAAAAGCCGCCAAACAGAAGCTGCGGAGTCTTGATAGCTTGAACCGCTGTGAGTTAGGATCGTGCGTCCGTCTCCAGATGTGTCCGCAGGTATACGACGTCAGGTAGCACCTTTTCTGTGCTTCCGCACCACGTGTGCACGTACAGGGTGTCGCAGCGTCAACGCGTCGTCACGTAACAGCGTCCTGACGTCAGTTGTAAGGGACGAAACGGGGAGGAGGTTCCAGGCTCCAAAGCTTTCCTTCCCCTACTGGATACACATGTCAAAGCCAAGCTCATGCAGCCTCTAGCGCTACCTAAAGAAAGAGACCCTACGCGTTTCGAGGTGTGTCCTCTTCCTCAGGGGTTTGGCTTTCATTCGTAGAAGTGTCCTTATTACACCTTCAAGAATCCAGTGTTTGAACAGAACTTGTTGCGGTAATACAGTAATAAATAAAGTCTTTAGGTGGTTAACCCTATTGAACACACCAATGTATATACCTTAGCAGTAAACATACATATAAAGAAATATTACATAACCTCAAGGCAATTCCCGACCCATACTGGATAGTAGCAATTAGCAATTTATATGATGGGAAAATACATTCATCCAAAGTCCAGCATAAATTAAGTTATATTATATAGGTATCTGCAAATATGTACAATACATAAATAGCCATAAAACAAGATTAAGAAGAATCAACGACTGAAACAGAAACTTGGATAATACAAATTATAAGACTTAAAGAATTAATTTATTAGTCCTCTGAAGATTAGTATAAACAAATCAGATTTTTTATATATATA
>WSYH01002664.1:0-60737 GCA_036426205.1 Ascaphus truei | reverse complement strand
TATTATATATATATTATATATATATATATATATATATATTATATAGCAACTGTAAATATTATCTGTATGTTCATTTGCATGTCTTAGACAGGTCTGCAACCCGTCTTTGTCCCTTGTCACCCGCATACAGCGCTTCCACTGCAGCAGGCATTCTGGGAAATGACATGCAAATGAGCACTCAGTGCCACCTTTTGTCTCAAGCTCTTCTTACACAAGCCAATCCTCAAGCCACTGCATGCTGTTTTTAAACACAGCTTTTAAACAGAGGCTGGGATGAGATGCACAGCCATTAGACCTACTCACATACATGTTTCAACCTTAATGGTATCATCAAGTGTGAGGCTGGTCTTATGGCTTGCAGTTTGAGACTAGACTAGGTAATCACCCCTGTCATAAGGTTATGGTGGGTAAAAAAAGTGACAAAAACCCTCCACAGTAAAGCTAAAGCAACTGTAAATATTACTGTATGTTCATTTGCATGTCTTAACAGGTCTGGCAACCCTGTCTTTCCCATTGTCACCCAGCATACAGCGCTTCCACTGCAGCAAGGGATTCTGGGAAATGACATGCAAATGAGCACTCAGTGCCACCTTTTGTCTCCAAAGCTCGTATCACAAGCCAATCCTCAGCCACTGCATGCTGTTTTAAACACAGCTTTTTAAACAGAGGCTGGGATGAGATGCACAGCCACTAGACCTACTCACATACTGTTTCCACCTTGATGGGTATCATCAGTGTGAGGCTGGTCTTAATGGCTTTGCGGTTTTGAGACTAGACTAGGTAATCACCACCGTCATTAAGGTTATGGTGGGTAAAAAAGTGCAAAAACCCTCCACAGTAAGCATAAAGCAACTGTAAATATTACTGTATGTTCATTTGCATGTCTTAGACAGGTCTGCAACCCTGTCTTTTCCCCATTGTCACCCAGCATACCGCTTCCCTAACTCCACTGCAGCAAGGGATTCTGGATGACATGCAAATGAGCACTCATTGCCACCATTTTGTCTCAAGCTCGTATTACACAGCCAATCCTCAAGCCACGGCATGCTGTTTTAAACCAGCTTTTAAACAGAGGCTGGGATGAGATGCACAGCCATTAGACCTACTCACATACATGTTTCACCACCTTGATGGGTATCATCATTGTGAGGCTGGTCTTAATGGCGTGCAGTGTTTGAGACTAGACTAGTAATCACCAACTGTCATTAAGGTTATGGTGGTAAAAAAAGTGACATATATACATACACACACACCATATATAAGCCTAAAGATTGATTAATTAAAAAAACCATAGATTAGAAATACTGAATAATACATTAAAATTCATATCATTTCATCTTATAAAAAGGAAGATAATCAATCCCTTTGTTTAGACTATCAGGGAAAGGGTACTAATTCATGGATTCAAAGGTTTCCCTTTGGCGTAGGTAAAAATTAGTGATATAAGCCCCCCAGCGCTGGATCTGTGGCTGATTATATATGAAGTGCGATTATATGAACAGAGGCACGGTGCTAGGGGCTAGTGAGTACAAATATAACAGCGATTCTCTCAGATATAAGTCCTAAAGACACAATCTCCCTGAAGGTTAGGGCTGGTGGGGTGTAGCCCATTACTCGAACCTCATATAGAATAGTCCCTGGAGCCTACAGTGCTAGTATATGAGATACACTTAGTGATATACTGTATGGCAATGTACTCACATGATATTGTACCCCTCTCCGTGTCTCTGGAAGCGTGCAGCCAAGTGTTTGCAGCAAGATGAGCAAAAACGGAGGTAGACGCCCCTCCTGCGCTGTGCGCAACGAAACGCGTGGAGGCTGTTCTGAAGAAACACTGTCACTCCTCTTAGTGCCCATTTATAACATGTTCAATGCCTAAAATCTTCAATCCACGTGGATTCATCTTATGCACAAATTTAAAAAATGTTTAGACACACCATGGGTTAAAACGCTTTTCCAAATGTTGCCCCTCTGTGATATAAACCTTTGTTTAAGGGTGCGTTCCATCCCCCCTACATATTGCAAACCACATCCACATTCCAGGACATGCACCACAAGCCTAGTCTTACAATGAATAAACCTACGTATCGGATATGTGGTGTATATTTTTTAGGCATTTGCCCTCCTGCAGATTACTTTATTATTTTTCTGGGATAACCCTTTTTAGGATGAATCACACTGCAAGATACTCCCTTTTTGTCCATAGCGTTATTATAGTTTTAGATGCTCCATGAATTTTGTAATAAATATGACATTTGTGACTGATCTTTCTTAGGACCCTTTCTGTCACTATGGTCGTTCCTGTCTAAAGACAGGGCACATTTATCAAACAACAACCGATGGCAGACAGTGACAGGGTCAGGGCCGAATGCGGGAAGCTGAAAAACAGGCTTTAACCAGCGGAATGCACAGAGTATTATTACGAGTACTGGGGAGTGTGTTACTCTCTGCACCTCAGTCACAGAACTCACAATCTAATTTAACAAGGTTTGCCTCAATGGAAGACATTCCTCTCTCTCTTAGCATTCCTCCTTCTCTCTCTGTCTCTAATCATCCTCTACCCCTCTCCTCTTTCTTTCCAGTCGTAACCGCTTCTCTTTTCCAGAGACAAAGTGCCTAAATGAGGGTGTACAAAGGTTTTAACCTGCCTCCCCCCCCCCCCCCTGCCTGCTTACCTCCCGGCTCACACGCCCTCCTCGGCTCCGGGTCAAATGATGTAGCGGGGTTATGTGACGTCACATTGCCATGGCAGCACGACGCCACCTGACCCCCCCCCCACTTTGCGCAACCCCTGCCTTAAAGAATAAAAAGCAGCAGTACTGTGCTTTAATCTCAACACAACAAACAATCCTTTTAACCTGGTGACAAGCTCACAAGACACACACACAAGCAAGTGGTCGTGTTTGCTGGTCCCACCCTGGTTGTTATGGGGTTCAGGTGTCATGCAGGATTTAAGGGGGAGAAGACGGTTCTGGAAGTTAGGTTCCAAGAGGACGGAGGAGAGGAGTCCTCGGGGAGAGGAACACCTATATTCTTAAGGTATAGCATACATCAGGCCCGTCTACTTAGTTACTATTCTCCTTAGTTATGTTCTACACAGGGGCAGTAAATTTGTCACTAAAAAATGAAGTTGCGGCGCGATTCACTAAGGCCCGCAGCCCATTTTTTATCGGACGTGCCCAAACTGCTTATCGTGCGTGCAATGTATTTCCCCCTGCATATCGCACTTAAAGTTCCCCGTAACGCTAGCTGATAGAAAAAAAAAGCCACTTGTAACATTTGCATGGAGATTTTGCCATCTCCATGCAAGGCTGTTACAGGCAATCGTACACTAAATAAATACATTTTAATTATAGTGTACATGAGCAGGGGGTCTCCGACCTGAACCGCATTGGTTTCAGGTCAGGACCCCCTACTTCAGGAGATACAGCCCTGTTTATGGGGTGCCGGTATCCACCTGCAGAATTTCAATGTCCCGGTCACGTGACGCGGACGCTTAAAGTGCAGGGGATACTGCACCCCATAACGGGGCCTGTATCTCTGAAGTAGGGGGTCCTCGGACCTGAAACCAACGCGGGTCCTCCGGAGACCCCCTGCACATCTACACTATATAAAATGTATATTTAAAAAGAATTAACAAACATCAATACACGACCCCCCTCCCGCCTCCTCCCTAACACATACGTAAATATGTGCAAATAACTTTATCCTATGGATAATAGATTATTTGCCCATTATTAAACACTGCATTAGAATACCTAATAAAGTAATAAAACAGTAGCCAGCTAATCCAATCAATGCAGCAGTAACAACATCAACAATTATTTAATTAACCATTAACCAATGAAACCAATTATTCCTAACCACTCAAATTGAATGTAACACTAACCAATGAAACCAATAATTACTACAACATTAATGAATGTAACATTAAAAGACAAAGAAATACATTCAAACACAATCTCTGGAACCACTAAAAACGCATTAGCCAACTAATACAACAGTTAACCTACAAACGAACACCAATCGCAACATTTTTTTTAACATTAAGCAGGGAAAATACAAACAATGAACATCCACATACAAAACTGCACTTAAAAACCAACAGGCAATACCAAGCCACAATGCCCCATATTGTCATAATATGTATTAATCTGTACCCTAAAGTGGCACAGATTAATATATTATCAGTCATGTGCCTCCCCCAAAAAATCAAAAATCACATCCATAAAAAAAACCTGTAAAAAGAGACCTATTACAACATTGAATATATTACTTACCATTAGAAGCGTGGCCCTCCGACTCCCGGGGAAACAGGAAGCTCACGTACCTTGAAGGGCCTCCACAGCACATCCGGTGCCATCGCCATGAGATCCGCAAAGGTACCCAATCTTCTTTTTCTTTCTTTACTCACCGTCTTCTATCTTCATCTTAACCATTTCTTGTTCTTCTTTATCTTACTTTCTTACATCTGTCAATCCAAAATACCCCATGTTTAAATCCCAGCCGATGCTGTCATCGTCGCCTTCTAGGGCTCAAATGAGGCGTCACGCGGCCTTAAATAGGGCTTTGACGTCACATTTAGCCTCAAAATGGTGAACAGCCACCTGATTGGCTGTTCAATCAACCATGTTCGCCAGAACGTTTAATTTTTTTTTTTTACATGACGTCCTTAAAATGATTGCCAGCCAATCAGAATGGCTGTGCTTCATTTGCCTTTAAGATGACTCATGAAGGCCGGCGTCACATGGTATTTCAGCCAATCAGATCGTGGGAACAATTCCACACTCTGATTGTCTGCAAATACCATGTGACGCCGCCATCTTGGATTTCGGGACCCTCGCCTCCCTCATTGCGTCCCCTTGCGGGTGTCAGCCTGGGAAAACTACGGGCACCAAGAGGGTCACCCGGGCCATGCTGCTTCTTCCTGCTCCTCCGGGCAAGGCGTAACTAAGTCAGTGCCTCATGTCTTCGGAAGTTTTTACTACACCGCCGACGGACCATTGTACTTCAAAGCGTGACGCGGTTCGCGATCTTGATTTGACTCATAACGTTGATAGGGTCTCGGTAAACCTGAGAAACGTGGAAAGAGCTCGGGAAAAGTAACAGGTGTGGCGGGTGATCGGGGGGGCGAGATCGACGGGAATTCTATAGACTCGTGTACTGATTTACGGAAAGTACAGGACCTAGGAGCAATAGGAACTGGGGGGTTCCCGCGACCTTTGCACTGGTCTGTCGCAGGTAAAGAGTTTCCTGTTGGCCGATTATAGGGTGGTGTTGCTTCGTTTCTTTAGTGCGTGGTCAGTCTCACGCCGACCTAGATGGTTTGTCACTGCACCTAGGCCCCCTATCTTTCGGTGTCCACCCAATTTGGTTGCTTTATATATAAAGTTATTGCCATAGGATGCTCCGATAGCATGCTGTTTGTGCACGATATAACATACGGCCTGTACAACCAAATTTGAATTTAGGCAGGTACTAATATTCTGTCAAGTACAATCCTGTATATCTCAACAACCAAAGCTCCGGCACACTACCCCCTTACGCTCTTCTTCCCGACCTCTTTTTTAGAAGAACCAATACTTGTTAAAAAGACCATGATACAGTTATATGCTTTATTTCATTTTTTTTTTCAATAATGTTGGGAAGCAGTAAGTCCCTGAGCTGAACTGCATTCATTCATTCAGCTGCGGCGGTCTCACCAGTTCCCGAGAGATGCCACCGGAACGTTGCTGCAGGTTAATTTCGTGGTTTTTAACTGCCCACACGGTTCAACAAGAAGCCGTGACAGCTCCAATTGATCTGCTGTAATGGTATTAACAATTAAACCACGGTTTTGTTTTCCCTTGGGTGGGAATGCAACTGCCGGCAATCTTCTCCAGTAAGTTATCTTGAGGGTCCAAAAAAAAAAAAAGCACAGGCTGAACTGCTACATTCACACTGTTCGCTGGGTATATACTGCTGCGCTTATAGACCGGCGACGGTGCTTCAAACTCCTGTATTGATGCCTGTCTCGGCGCTTATAAGTGAGAACCGACGGCGCTACAAATCTTGTAAATACTAGAATTTGGATATTTTGCGTCCTCCCGTCCCCCATGTGACGCGTATAAGCCAAATCCACTAGGGCCAGCCCCCCCCTCTGCCCTTCCCACCTTGTAGCCAGCGACTTCTCAACCCTATTAAACTTTCACAATGTGCGACTGCTGACATCGTCGTATCGCCTGCAGTATAAGCGCGGGCCTTACTCTGATCTCTCCTTCAACCCCTCACAGTCCCACATGAAGTCCTGCCGTTTCCATCCACATCCGATAATAATACGCGCACAGGATATGCACTTTCTCACTATATCCTAATATTCCACAACTTGTTCACTCTTACTATCTTCCACACTTGCTATCTGCTGCTCCACTATGGAAATCCCTAACATGGCTTTTTTTCATATCTCTAACATCAAAGGTTAGACCCTGCTCTGACCTTACGAAGCTCTGGATGATGATGCCTCAACCACTGGCGGAATTTCCCATTAACGGAGCCCCGGGTGGCAAAAATGTCCACCCCCTATACAGAATCACCAGCGCTACTTGCTTGCTATCGGGCCTGATAGGGAAGGCCTTAAAATGTGGAGGCATCCTCCTTCCCGAATCACAGCAGGGCATCAAATCCAGCGCGGACCATCCACCAACGTGACGATCCAACACACTGCGCCACTCAGTGCCACAGCAACGTGACAAAACCGGTTTCGCGTTGATTGTCAGCCGTCTGGCTGATGCCTGCGATTCGAAGGCAGGCAGCAGAAAGGATGACGGCCGCTCCAAGGTAGGGACTAGGGCGCGCTGTGATCTTCAATCCGCTGCTGGCCCCCACCTTACATCTCAGCCTCATCCCCAAATTATATCCTAAACACGAAATAAAACAACTAAAAACACTCCCCCCCCTCCTCTCTGCCCATTATACATCCAATCACCTTTTCCTCCTCTCTTAACCTCCTCAACTCACTCCCACCTAAAAACGTCCACATTGTGCTGCACCCCCTCTGGAATTTCCTACCATGACCATCAGACTCTCTACACCAATATTCAGAGAACGTTTAAACTCCCTGAAACATGTCTACCACCACCACCAAAAACAACACTATCCGGACCAGCTGTGCTACTGGACCAATGTGCCACCTATTTAACGACACCACCCTAACATAAACATCTCCACTCCTCCAACTCCTCAAACCTAATTGCGATCAGCTGTTTATGCTAAATTCTTGTGTGCGTATTTAAAAAGCTCAATTAACACTAATAAACGTGGCCCTTTTAGATCCACTCAGTGTTTTTGAAGAAAATGTGTGTCATAAAAAACAGTTATCACACTTCCTTACTGGATGGTTAAAACAATTCGTATTGTCACTTCTGGGGAACCCCCAGTTCAGTTCTTACCAGTTTTAAAGTACTTCTTTTCTTCCAGGAGAAGAGAAGGGCCCTTAAATTCCACGGGCCAAGGAATGTAACAACACAACAAACATACAACCATTTAAAAACCGATCATCTACTGAAATATGTTTATATTGTCTATTTTGCGATAACCACTGATTTGTGGTATTGAAGGATTGCTCGTGAGGTAAAAATCATTGACTGAACATGTGAGCCTTGTGGCAAATCCTGGATGTCCCTCCTATGGTGCCCTTAGGTGCGAGACACTTTAAACAGTACTTAACAGAGAAAATACTATATGATAGTTAATATGACCATAAGTTTTGTGCTTCTCTTTTCAAGTAGATCGCAGGAGAGAATTGGGAGCAGCATATTACCTATTTGGGATAACATGGATTCCCTATCAAGCATGGTCTCATCTGGATTTAAAGAACTTGAAAGAACCATTCAAATAGCGATAACACACAGGCTGAAGGTTTGCTATCTTGCCAGTCGTTTCCCATAATGACAAATGCACAACTGACAAGTTAAATATTTTCTTTTATATACACTAATCTTAAACTGGCAGATTTTCATGTCACTAAAAGACATCCACACAGTGATGTATGCCCTCAACAATGTGGGCATCACTTGAATTGGCCACTCTCCACACCACCAACTCTTGTGGCCCTTTAAACAAGTTGTTCCTTGTCGTGCAAATGGAAGAACCCTTGGGGGAATGAAGACAAATGTTCAGGTCTCCTTAGCGAGTTATTTATGCCATCAATTTGACTTCGTGCCAGTTGCACGATAGACGAGCACCATCACCCACCTCCTCCATAAAATACACACACACAAAGTAAAAAACTTTTTTTTTATACTCAGGATGACTAACAAACAGACAAACCGAACTGTAATGCATTTGCAGAATTAGTACTAACCTTCTCGTCCTCCAGACACAATCCTACATTTTTCCTATTATCCTCTGGCAAAAAAAAAAACACACATCCTGAAAACAATTTACTTACTCGTGCACTTACCATCTTACCTCATCCTCCAGAAGATCATGCTTATTGAGCCCTAGATTAAGTAAACTCTGAAACTCGCCATTCTCATCTCTACACGCAAGGTCTTTCAATTTTGGAATCTTCATCATGTCATCCAGTCCATGAAAACATCTCTTTCGTGTCAGACAGCCAACCACTATAAAAGTGGCTGTTCTGTCGGTGACAATAGCCTCTCAAAGCGGCAAAACGTGAAATATAATTGTGGTTTTTTTTCTGTTGTATTTTTTTTAAATAAAATCAACTCTTATTACCATTTAATATACTGGACATCCTTTGATTTCTATAGCAAGTTTTACCACAAGAACCACCGCAAGCAAGATCTTGTACCTTTCCTTTTTTTTTAAAAATGGTGCCAATATATCTCATCAGTTTGAGCTGAAACTGTAAATAGTAAAGGGTTCCTTAGTAATATCATACATTGGTAGCTGCTGAGTACAACAACAAACAACAACAACCGACAATGGAAATGGAAAGCCGGCCATTTAGGTAGGCACACAAATTGATTTTGAACAGTGTATACAGGGCACACCAACGATTGCCATATTTAGGTAGGTCCACACTTTAGAATTATACATTGTCACAATACATCAAAAAAAAAAATCACAAGACACAGCGCTTTCAATTGGTCCTCAAACACAGTTTATTCATCTTTAGGGAGGTTAGGGCCGCAATATGGTGCCGCGACAGGTGACGGCGACGCGCCCAAAAAACAAATACCTTGCTGCCCGACAGGCGCAATGCACATAGCGGACTTTGGAAGCCGGGAATATTTGATTTTTCAAGGGCTTGTTTTCCCCTCATTGTTACAGCCCCTGAAACAAATCAATGCCTGGAACCCGCGCCCCGGCCCAACACCTCCCACCACCTAGATTCCAGTTCCTCCCAAGCAAAGCAAAATAGAACTTTCGCTATGCGGGCTCGTCACCACCCCACCCAACCCCCCGCCCCCCCAGTCCCTTCTATCTCTGGTTCCCGCACGCACATACGCACCCCTTAACATTCTACAATAGGCTACGTCCCCTGCCTAAAGCTGAGTGGGCGAGTTCACGTTACATGTTAGATATAATAGTAGTCCCAGATCCCACGCTCACAGCACAGGTGACAACCGCACACAGCGCGGCCACTACATAGATAAACAAAAAAAAAAATTATACTTTCCAGCAGCGCGATCACTACACCACGCAATGCCTGCCCCAGCCACTCCCCCCTCCCGCTTGACGTCACATTCAGTCCCACCCAGTTCAGTGCTCATGCCTTTGAGCTCTCTCACTCCAAGCATGAGCGCCCATCGCCATCGGGACTCGGCCTAATGCAGGGGAGCGCAAATTTTTTTCCCTGCACCCGCCCCCCCCTGCCGGCTGTTCCCACTCTCTCACCTCGCTCACGCGTCATTGACGTCACATGACCTCACGGCATCATTTGCTATGGCGACGAGTCTCAAGGTGAGTGCAATTTACAGAGGCCTTGCTGCTTCCCGGCACTTAATTTAAGTTCCTTCGGGAAGCGAGAGGTACTCTGTAAACCCTGCAGACAATCTCGCGCACACAGCTGTCTGAAGGACATAGTACATTAAACACACAAAGTGACGCTCCATTTAACATTGCTTACAATGCGTTGCTAGTTCCTCACTACACTCAGCAAAGGTTAACCTGACCTAGTAGATGTTTACCTCCATGAAACTTTAGTTTTGTAAGTCTAATTCTGCTTTAATGATGGAACGTTCCCCTAAGCAATAAGTAGATCCCAAAGGTTACTACAGGGGCTTCCAAGTAACACTACACGTGATGCTGATTCGACCTCCTGGGTGACCCATGTCCCCTTTGCCACAATTTCTTGTTTACAAAAAGACATTAAAAAGGTCAGCCCTGTTTTTCCCGGGAAACAGTTGGTCAGAGTGCACAAGGACAAGGGCTGCAAGAGGTCAGTCTGTATCACACTGGACATTACAGAGCCCTGTTCTCTTGTGCCATTTTATGCTTTATATCAGAGCCCCTATGGTTTTACAATTACTCTACCAAATTCCTGGTGTGGTTTTTACAAATCACATTGCACAACTCACAAGAGCAGAAATACAGAGACATTCCGCACATATACATTATTCATTGCATCTTCTATCTCCGTCTCGGGATTCTTTATACCTTGTATGGACAAGATATGCTCAGAACAATGCTAGTGAAACATAACATAACTAAAAGGGAGAAAGAGTGGCTGCAGTGATAAAGCGCAACTACTCTGTAAACCTGTAATAAACAATACACGGATTTGAATCGACACGCTGCGGACTGCAAACCCGGCTCTCAACTTAGAAAACGGCGATGTCAGATCCCCGTGATAACCTTGGTCGCCACAGAAGACACCACTATCTACCTGTGCATCAGCACCAAAAAGAAAATAAAAATATATGGATTGTGAGCCTCATCTGGGACAGGAATGGAACCGTCTGTAAATTCCTATTGCTGGTGGCGCCACACGCACTGTGCTGTTAAGCAATGAGTGTCCCACGGAAAGAAAAGTGCTATAATGAAAAGTTTATTATTAAATAAAAGAAAAAAAAGTGTGTCTATTGTTACACTTGGAAAAGAGCAAAGATACACAACCATCGCTTCCATGAAAGCATTTTTTTTTCTATTTTATGGCAAAACCATTCCTACTACACATATCCTACATACAACAACACCATTCTACATCAATGATGCTAACGTCTCAACGAACTACCTCTCCACACGAACTCTACACCGCACTAACATCCTCACACTCCTAACTCAGTCAACTGTCCAGGAGGAAAAGGGGATGCAGACTTCAATGTTATTCTTCTGTGCGAAATGTAAACGTACATAGCGACAGTGGATTTGCCTATTCATGCTTGTTTCTTGTACCAGGATTGCACCAATTACACTTGTATACAAGCAAGATATCAGTACCTCGCACTTTTATACCCGGCTGTCTCCAATGCTCCCAACTAAACACATAGATTGGTAGCTCTCCGTCCGGGTCAGGGAGTTCTTACTGTCTGCAATATCTGTTTGTTGTATTATAAGTCCCCTTGTACTACTGCGCATTATCTCTTTTAAGGCTCCAGTTACAAACTGTGTGCGTTACTAAAAGATATACATACCCTGTCCAACAGCATCCATGATCAAACCGAAGACATGACAGATTCTTTGGCCCTATAATATTGCACTATCACTCATGGGATAGGGGGAGGCAGAGGGAACGTGGTGGGAGTTTGGGGCCCTGTAGGTGACATGCCACATCTCTCCCTACCTCTCTCTCCCCCCAATAAAAAACCCTTTCCTTCAAACTACAAAAGATAACAAAAAGACAAAATGCAAGCTGGGTGCAGGGGGGGTGGGGGGGGGGGGTGGAGGGGGGGTGGGCAGGAACATGAACAGATATAATAAACAGACAACAGCCTGCCCTGGGTTGCAGGCAAGCAACAGGATGTACTGACATGACACAAACCAATTGCCGCCACCCTACTATGAATCAGAAGGGGGGGGGGGGTTTTGTTTGTGTGTTGTGTGTGAATGGTGAGAAGAAGGGGGCGGCAGGTGATAAAAAAGGGTGGGCAGGGTGAGGAGACACAATCTGCGTAGTCACTCACTAAATAAAAGTTACATGCAAAAACCCTTGCAATGTGGCAACAATGAGAAAGATACGAGCTTGAGACAAAAGGTGGCACTGAGTGCTCATTTGCATGTCTTAGACAGGTCTGCAACCCTGTCTTTCCCCATTGTCACCCAGCATACAGCGCTTCCACTGCAGCAAGGGATTCTGGGAAATGACATGCAAATGAGCACTCAGTGCCACCTTTTGTCTCAATTTTAAACACAGCTTTTAAACAGAGGCTGGGATGAGATGCACAGCCACTAGACCTACTCACATACATGTTTCAACCTTGATGGGTATCATCTAGTGTGAGGCTGGTCCTTAATGGCTTGCAGGTTTGAGACGAGACTAGGTAATCACCACTGTCATTAAGGTTATGGTGGTAAAAAAAGTGGACAAAAACCCTCCACAGTACATAAAGCAACTGTAAATATCTGTATGTTCATTTGCATGTCTTATACAGGTCTGGCAACCCTGTCTTTCCCTTGTCACCCAGCATACACGCTTCCACTGCAGCAAGGGATTCTGGGAAATGACATGCAAATGAGCACTCAGTGCCACCTTTTGTCCTCAAGCTCGTATTACACAAGCCAATTCCTCAGCCCCTGCATGCGGTTTTAAACACAGCTTTTAAACAGAGGCTGGGATGAGATGCACACCATAGACCTACTCACATACATGTTTCAACCTTTAGGGTATCATCAGTGTGAGGCTGGTCTTAATGGCTTTGCAGGTTTTGAGACTAGACTAGGTAATCACCACGTCATTAAGGTTATGGTGTAAAAAAGTGACCAAAACCCTCCACAGTAAAGCATAAAGCAACTGTAAATATTACTGTATGTTCATTTGCATGTCTTAGACAGGTCTGCACCCTGTCTTTTCCCCATTGTCACCCAGCATACAGCGCTTCCCTGCAGGCAAGGGATTCTGGAAATGACATGCAAATGAGCACTCATTGCCACACTTTTGTCTCAAGCTCGTATTACACAACCATCCTCAAGCCACTGCATGCTGTTTTTAACCCAAGCTTTTAAACAGAGGCTGGGATGAGATGCACAGCCATTAGACTACTCACATACATGTTTTCACCTTGATGGGTATCATCAGTGTGAGGCTGGTCTTAATGGCTTGCAGGTTTGAGACTAGACTAGGTAATCACCACTGTCATTAAGGTTATGGTGGGTAAAAAAAGTGACATATATACATACACACACACAGTATATAAGCCTAAAAGATTGATTAATTAAAAAAACAATAAGATTAGAAATACTGAATAAATACATTAAAATTCATATTCATTTCATCTTATAAAAAGGAAGATAGATCAATCCCTTTGTTTAGACTATCAGGGGAAAGGGTACCTAATTCATGGATTCAAAAGGTTTCCCTTTGGCGTAGGTAAACAAATTAGTGATATAAGCCCCCCAGCGCTGGATCTGTGGCTGATTATATATGAAGTGCGATTATATGAACAGAGGCACGGTGCTAGGGGCTAGTGAAGTACAATTAATAACAGCGATTCTCCATCAGATATAAAGTCCTAAGAGACACATTTCTCCCTGAAGGTTAGGGCTGGTGGGGTGTAGCCCATTACTCGAAACCTCATTAGAATAGTCCCTGGAGCCTTACAGTGCTAGTATATGAGATACACTTAGTGATATACTGTATGGCAATGTACTCACATGATATTGTACCCCTCTCCGGTGTCTCTGGAAGCGTGCAGCCAAGTGTTTGCAGCAAGATGAGCAAAAAACGGAGGTAGAACGCCCTCCTGCGCTGTGCGCACGAAACGCGTAGGAGGCTGTTCTGAAGAAACCTGTCACCTCCTTTAGTGCCCAATTTAACATGTTCAATGCCTAAAATCTTCAATCCACGTGGATTCATCTTATGCACAAATTTAAAAAAATGTTTAGACACACCATGGGTTAAAACGCTTTTCCAAATGTTGCCCCTCTGTGATATAAACCTTTGTTTAAGGGTGCGTTCCATCCCCCCTACATATTGCAAACCACATCCACATTCCAGGACATGCACCACAAGCCTAGTCTTACAATGAATAAACCTACGTATCGGATATGTGGTGTATATTTTTTAAGGCATTTGCCCTCCTGCAGATTACTTTATTATTTTTCTGGGATAACCCTTTTTAGGATGGAATCACACTGCAAGATACTCCCATGTTTGTCCATAAGCGTATTAATATGTTTAGATGCTCCATTGAATTTTGTAATAAATATGACATCTTGTGACTGATCTTTCTTAGGGACCCTTTCTGTCACTATGGTCGTTCTGTCTAAAGACAGGGCACATTTATCAAACCAAACACGATGGCAGAACAGTGACAGGGTCAGGGCCGAATGCGGGAAGCTGAAAACAACAGGCTTCTAACAGCGGGAATGCACAGAGTATTATTACAGAGTACTGGGGGAGTGTGTTACTCTCTGCACCTCAGTCACAGAACTCACAATCTAATTATACAAGGTTTGCCTCAATGGAAGACATTCCTCTCTCTCTTAGCATTCTCCTTCTCTCTCTGTCTCTAATCATCCTCTACCCCTCTCCTCTTCTTTCCAGTCGTACACGCTTTCTCTTTCCAGAGGACAAAGTGCCTTAAATGAGGGGTGTACAAAGGTTTTAACCTGCACTCCCCCCCCCCCCCTGCCTGCTTACCTCCCGGCTCACGCCCCTCCTCGGCTCCGGGTCAAATGATGTAGCGGGGTTATGTGACGTCACATTGCCATGGCAGCACGACGCCACCTGACCCCCCCCCCACTTTGCGCACCCCTGCCTTAAAGAATAAAAAGCAGCAGTACTGTGCTTTAATCTCAACACAACACAATCCTTTTAAACCTGGTGACAAGCTCACAAGACACACACACGCAGTGGTCGTGTTTGCTGGTCCCCACCCTGGGTTGTTATGGGGATTCAGGTGTCATGCAGGGGTATTTAAGGGGGAGAGACGGTTCTGGAAGGTTAGGTTCCAAGAGGACAGGAGGAGAGGAGTCTCGGGGAGAGGAGACACCTATATTCTTAAGGTAATAGCATACATCAGGCCCGTCTACTTAGTTATATTCTCCTTAGTTATGTTCTACACAGGGGCAGTAAATTTGTCATAAAAAATGAAGTTGGCGGCGCGATTCACTAAGGCCCGCAGCCCATTTTTTATCGGACGTGCCCAAAACTGGCTTATCGTGCGTGCAATGTATTTCCCCCCTGCTATCGCACTTAAAGTTCCCGTACGCTAGCTGATAGAAAAAAAAGCCACTTGTAACATTTGCATGGAGATTTGCCATCTCCATGCAAGGCTGTTACAGGCGATCGTACACTAAATAAATACATTTTAATTATAGTGTACATGAGCAGGGGGTCTCCCGAGCTGAACCGCATTGGTTTCAGGTCCGAGGACCCCCTACTTCAGGAGATACAGGCCCTGTTATGGGGTGCCGGTATCCCCTGCAGAATTTCAATGTCCCGGTCACGTGACGCGGACGCTTGAAAGTGCAGGGGATACCTGCACCCCATAACGGGGCCTGTATCTCCTGAAGTAGGGGGTCCTCGGACCTGAAACCAACGCGGGTCAGCTCCGGAGACCCCCTGCACATCTACACTATAATTAAAATGTATATTTAAAAAAGAATTAACAAACATCAATACACGACCCCCCTCCCGCCCTCCTCCCTAACACATACAGTAAAATAATGTGCAAAATAACTATTATCCAGATATGGATAATAGATTATTTGCCCATTATTAAACACTGCATTAGAATACCTAAATAAAGTAAATAAAAACAGTAGCCAGCTAATCCAATCAATGCAAGCAGTAACAACATCAACAATTATTTAATTAAACCATTAACCAATGAAACCAATTAATTCCTAAACCAACTCAAAATGAATAGTAACACTAACCAATGAAACCAATTAATTACTACAACATTAATGAATGTAACATTAAAAGACAAAGAAATACATTCAAACAATCTCTGAAAGAACCATAAAACGCATTAGCCAACATAATACAACATTAACTACAAACGAACACCAATCGCAAACATTTTATTACATTAAGCAGGGAAAATACAAACAATGACATCCACATAAGAAACTGACATTAAAAAAACCAACAGCAATACCAAGCCACAAATGCCCCCAAATATTGTCATAATAATGTATTAATCTGTACCCTAAAGTGGCACAGATTAATATATTATCAGTCAATGTGCCTCCCCCAAAAAAATCAAAAATCACATCCAATGAAAAAAACCTGTAAAAAGAGACATTTACAAACATTGAATATATTACTTACCATTAGAAGCGGTGGCCCTCCGACTCCCGGGGAAACAGGAAGCTCACGTACCTTGAAGGCCTCCAACAGCATCCGGTGCCATCGCCATGAAGATCCAGCAAAGGTACCCAATCTTCTTTGTTCTTTCTTTACTCACCGTCTTCTATCTTCATCTGTAACCATTTCTTGTTCTTCTTTATCTTCTTTCTTCATCTGTCAATCCAAAATACCCCATGTTAAATCCCAGCCGATGCTGTCTCGTCGCCTTCTAGGGCTCAAATGAGGCGTCACGGCCTTAAATAGGGCTTGTGACGTCACATTTAGCCTCAAAATGGTGAACAGCCACCTGATTGGCTGTTCAAACCATGTTCGCACGTTTAATTTTTTTTTTTTACATGACGTCACTTAAAGGGAATGATGCCAGCCAATCAGAATGGCTGTGCTTCATTTGCCTTTAAGATGACGTCATGAAGCCGGCGTCACATGGTATTTCAGCCAATCAGATCGTGGGAAACAATTCCACACTCTGATTGGCTGAAATACCATGTGACGCCGGCCATCTTGGATTTCGGGACCCTCGGCCTCCCTCGGGGTCCCCTGCGGGGTCAGCCGGGGACACCCGCCGGCCTGTTGTATTGGTTTTGCGCCTGCAAAAAGGTAAACAAAGAATTTTTTCTAAGTCCTGCTTTTTTATCACGCTTTATTCAGCGCAACTTTAACGTACGATCAGTTTGCGTTGCTTAGTGAATCCCGCAGAAGGGCAGGATTCAGCGCAAACAGCTGATCGTACGATAAAAGTTGGACTTAGAAAAAATTTCAAGGAAAAGCCCGTTTTAGAGCGCAAAGTGCCTGTTTGCGCGGCTTAGTGCATAGCGCTCGGCGGAACTTCACGTTCTAAAAGCACTTTGCGCTCTTAAAACGACTTATCACTGCTTAGTGCATAGCTCCCTAAGGGAGGCCAGGATAAGTGCTAAGTATGAAACAGCATGCGCCAGAGGGGCCTCAGTAACGAGCAGTCCCAGATACTGACGGATCGGCTCTACGCGCGGATCTGCATATATGTTCCTCTCAGGCTGAAGTGGCAGTAACCATAACTGCTTCAGGTATTGGGTTACGTATACAGGACCCAATAGGATCCCCAATAGGCCTAGTATTACAGACACAATGAGGAGAGATGTCCCAAAACAATGAGGAGTGGGGCCCGGGTCTCATCGCAGTGAAGAAACAAGATATGGAAGATATGGACTTCCATTGGAGTGCTGAGAGTGGGCACTGATGGAAGCACCGTACTCATGTATGTCTGATATAAAATACAGTGCAACGTGTCAACACATGTATGACCGGTCCCTATGTTTAGGGAAACTAATAACACAGCTGTACTACAAAGTTCCTTTCCAACTTCCAACGTGATGCAAAGCAAAGGAGAATACAAGTGTAGCACGGCAGCAGTAGTGGGCTCCAGGGTGTTCGGAGCTCAGCCCCCACTATTGCACACTTCTTCCCTCCTGCCCAGGGACTGACACTTAGGAGTATGATGAACAAGGGTCTATATTGGTAATCACTGCAGATCTTCTTCATACAGCGGTGCAGGGTCTCAGAGGCTGCCAGCCTCTGGATGATGCTTACCCCAGATATTTGAGGCCATCTGTTGGTCTAATCAGATGTTCCCCCAGCCCAAGGGACTGGAGGTGGGCATGCTCATCCCGCGATGGGAGAGACTCATAGCTTTACTGCTCTCTTCCTCATCCAGAGCAGGACTGATTAAATTGGACACTCCCTCTCAGGAGGAACCAGAAATGGCTGGCTCATTGTCTATACCTATCCCTGATAGGCTTACACAGGCCATGAGTCACCACCACACTTCTGTCACTCATAAGAGGGGCATGAGGTGGGTCAAAAGCCCATAGATTAACCTGTTACAGCCTAGACTACTAGGAGTTACATGACAGGGAGGAGAGACAGGCCAAAAGATACAGACCATGTTACACAAGAAACATGTGGGAGTGTGGACATTGGACCTGAGAAATGGATTACGGCATGAGGTCTCTGAGACACATTATGGTATGCTAAGACCACTCTAGTGACAAAAGGGTTAATCAGTTTGTGATCAGTCTGTAAGGAACTTATGAGGAGGTAGAGAGAAGAGCTACTTCAGGGTCATATGCCAATAACAAGATTATGTGATTTATGGCTGGAGGTGTTAAATGGTTCCTGAAAGTTAGCGATGTAAGTGTGTTTGTGTGTATCTGTGTGAATAAACATGAATGGAGAGCCCACAGTGTATGCAGTGCTTTACAAAAGGTGTGTGTGGAGTGGGAGTTAATATAAATGGTGTGGGTAGGTGTGGAAATGTGAGAGATTGTAGCATAACTAAAAGTGCGTGTAGCTACTATGTGGTCCCTATTGGTGTATAGGGATGGAAAAACAAGGAGTATAAGTGTGTGTGAGAGACAGCTGTGTGTGCATACATATAGCACAGTATGTACAGACATGGCCTTTAGCGCTCATGGGAAGAGAGTTCACTTGTGTCAGTAATGACTCATAAAATTCCGATCTCTGTTTAGGGCACTGCTAAGTGTCCCGAACAGTTGCATTAATTAGTATTCATACAACCGTCTCTCTTTCGGTGTTTTAAGATTACCTTTGAGTATGGCCACCCTCAGATCGTTCATCTTATGGCCAGAGTCAGAGAAATGTTCGCCGAGAGGACCGTCTCTTGTTCCGCGTGGGATGCTGTGGCGATGCAGGTTCATTCTCTTGTTTAGCCCCTGCCCGTCTCACCTACAGTATGTAGTAGCAGCCTCCTGGGCATTTCATGCACATGATGAGGTACACGACATTGCTGGAGGAACAAGTGAACCTTCCTCTGATTTTGTATTCCCGATTCCTGTGTGGTATTTGTATTGTGTCCGCTGTGTAGAGCATTGCGCAGGTTTTGCATCTTGCGTCCTGGCATGGTTTCGTCCCGCATTCAGTTGTACTGCTGAATACTTTACTCCTCACCATAATATTCTTGAGATTATGGGGTTGTCTGTATGATAATAAGGGTGCTTCAGGGAAGACCTGTCCAGTCTTGTATCTTCCTGGAGGATGGGTTGTAGTTCTCTGGCAATCTTGCATAGGGCTCCTAGGTGTGGGTTATATGTGACCACCAAAGGTACCCTGTCGTTTGTCTCTTTCTGTCTGTATTCAAGGAGATCACTTCTTGGTATTCTGGTGGCTTTGTGAATTTGCTGGTCTACAATTCTGTGGTTATATCCACGGTTTATAAAATCTGATCTCAAGGCTGTAATCCGCTGGCCTCTGTCTGCTGTGTTGGAGCATATCGGATATGCATACACGTACACACACACACCCACCGGGTCGGTGATTAAATAAAAGAGACCGCTCAGTGATCAGATGTCGCAGGATCGATTCATGCAAATGAATGTTTGCTAAGTGTGGAAATCAATTTGAATTAAGTTGATGTACTGAGGAGGGCAGGGTCACCGGCCTTTATTTATAAGGAGTAAACACTCTGAGGGGAACAGAAAATAATTCACCTCTTCACTACCACAGGGGCCCGGAACAGCATGCTGGGTGTGTGTGTGTACATATATATATATATATATATATCTATATATATATATATAGATACTGTATATATATATATATATATATATATATATATAAATTTGAAAATCTTGGTTGTGAGTCTCTGGAGACCATTTGATTGGTCCGTCAGTCCGCCCGCCCTCCCACGGCTCTCATTGGCTGGTGTCTCGCCCCTCCCGGATTGCCCGCCCCCCCACGGCTCTCATTGGCCGGTGCGCTCTAACTCACGGGTCCCCAACCCCCGGCCACACTGCTGCTGCTGCCTGAGGTGAGGAAATGCTCCTTGGTGGTGGTGTCGCCGGCTGTTGCTGCTGCTGAGGGGGGGGGGCGCTTAACTGAGCTCCATTTTTGACCCCCCAGCTCCGTTTTTGACCCCCCCAACTCAGTTTTTGACCGCCCCAGCTCCGTTTTTGACCACCCCACCAGCTCCGTTTTTGACCACCCCCCAGCTCTGTTTTGGCCCCCCCCAGCTCCGTTTTTGACCCCCCCCAGCTCCGTTTTTGACCCCCCAGCTCCGTTTTTGACCCCCCGACACACAGTGACAGACACAATGACACACACAGTGACAGACACACTGACAGACACACAGACACACAGTGACACATACAGGGACACACACAGGGACAGACACAATGACACACACAGAGACAGACACACTGACACACACAATGACACCCCCATTTGCCCCCTGCCCCTGCCTTCCCTCCGCCTTCCCCCCCGCCCCTGCTTTCCCCCCCACCCCTGCCTTCCCCCCCGCCCCTGCTTTCCCCCCGCCTTCCTCCCTGCCTTCCCCCCCTCTGCCCTGGCCTTCCCCGCCCCAGCCTCCCCCCCGCTCCTGCCTTCCCCCCACCCCTGTCTCCCCCCCCTGCCCCGGCTCTGCCTTTCACCCACCCGCCGCACTCCCGCCTCTGCCTTTCACCCACTCACCGCCCACACTCCCGCCGCCCTCCCTCCTTTCACCCACCCGACGCCCGCCTCTTCCTTTCAGCCACCCGCCGCCTCACACCCCTGCGCCCCACTGCCGCCGCCCTCACTCAACAGACACCTGCCGCCTCTCACCCATCTGCCACACTCGACACACACCCGCCGCCTCCCACCCCAACGCACCGACATCACTGACTAACCGCCGCACGCACTCACCACCCACACGGTGCCTCCCGCCTCACACCCACCCGCCGCACTCACACCCCTACGCCCTGACATCACTGACCAGCCGCCGCCCACACTCGCCAGACACCCGCCGCCTCACACCCGCTCACACCCTAGCAGGACCCCCACCCACAGCCAGCACTCACTACCCACCCGCCACCAATAATGAACACCCACCCGCCGCCTTACACCCGCTCACACCCTAGCGGGACACACACCTCACATTTTTACATCACTTATGTCACCAAAATATACATTGTACTGTGGTGTGTTTACAATAAACCATTTTTAAACAACATCGGATTACATTTTCTTCCATGTTTCTTTTCAACATCATTATACAACCTTTCCGCCAAATAGTCATCCTATTGTTACCCTATTTATAACTAATACTACCTATTACGTATTTACATCCCGGGCAACGCCGGGTATATCAGCTAGTACATTTATATTTACACATATATACAGGGCTCAGCAAATTAGAAAAAAAGCCACTCGCCCGGAAGAAAAGGCTCTTCCCCCACTCAAAAAAAGTTTTATTATAACCCTCTGAATCAATAAGTATAGATATAGGATAAAGTATCTGTTGTCTAAATTTAGCATAGGTTGAACTTGATGGACGGAAGTCTTTTTTCAACCTCATCTACTATGCACCACTAAATTTAATCAGTTGTCTCTACCCTTGTGAGAGACAGGTACTCACACAAGGGTGTATCTTGCATTGGCACCCACTGTCCTCTCCCCTTGGGGAGTGAGAGTGATACCATCCCCCTGATTCTACTAGAGAGCCAGGGAAGAGTAAGGACTGCCTCAGGTGCCCTTGGCCTGGGGTGGAGGTCCAGGGACCATCCAGAGGTTGGAAGCCTGTTTGACTGTGGAGGCAGAGATCAGTATATATTACTGTGCATGCAGAAGGAATAAACCGGTCCCAGTTAACTATACTCCGGCCTAGTGTGCAATCTGTCTGGGGGAGTGGAGTAATTCTTCTGCAGAAGTTTGCCTTCATACATCTGGAGCCTGCAGCAGATGGAGGCGCTGTACTGTCAGAGATAAAGACCAGTGATGTACCCCAGAAGCCCCCAATACCACCGGCGGACCACTCAGCATCCTGTGAGCCAACAGGTAGGAAGCACTACACAACATGTAATGGTAGAAGAGGGTGGGGAAACAGTTATATATATATATTATATATATATATAGTGATGTGTATCTTTAATATACAATAGCACTGTCTAGTTGTGTTATACACAATGTGCATCTACGCTGTATAATACACAATATGTACCTTGTATATCTCTGCTGTAGGAAATGTGCAATGTATATCTGCAGTATACATAATGTATACCTCTATTATATATACACAGCACTATGTATATATACTGTATACACACACACAGTAAGAGAGAGTGTAACGTGTATTTATACTACACACAGTGGGGTTACTCTTTAAACTGCAATTGTGCTGATCTGGGCACTATCGCAGACAAACTCCCATTCAATGCGATAATGCCCTGATTGGCACTATTGCAGTTTTATGAATAAGCCCTCTTGTATTTTTATTACTCTGGCATTGTATATCTGTATTGTTCAGCAGCTGGTGCCAACCTCGTTTACACTGTGCACCCCCCTACTATAACCCCTAATTAATCAATCTTATTGTCGAATTCGTCAGACTATCACTAATAAAACTGTTGAACCAATCCCAGGCAGTATAGAGAACCCTGACCAATGGTGAATGGGTGGCATGAACCGTGGCATGAGGGATCCCGGAGGGAGAGGCCTAAGTGCGGAGAGGAGAGGAGGTGGAGGAGGGAGGGGGTAGGCTATTTAAAAGGCAAAGGTCTCATATCTACCTGTCCTCTCTTCCAGATTCCTCCCCCAAAATGTTCCCGACCTACCACCCCTTTGGGGTGCAGGTTGATGGGTAATTATAGAAATATCTCATGCGACTCAAGAATCCATTTTGTCTAACTAGCTTACATTTTTCAGCTTCCATTTTGTCTTACTAACTTCCATTTTGTCTATGTTATAAAAACTTGGTACTGTAATTACAATTAGGATGTTTGAGCTGTGCTGAAATTCTATAAGCAGAGCTCATGAGTCTGGAATGTGAGGAGTTAATACAGTTAAATCATTATGACAAGAGCATCTTTAGAAAGTAGGAATATTTGTAGGATAACAAAGTAGTTTTTTTTAGATACTAGAAGCAATGAATCAATATTAAACAAGGGAGGGTTGTAAGAACAGAGATTGATAGTATGAGTAGACATCTCACCAGGATGTCTGGGAGACAAAAATATAAGAAAACATTGTTTTACCATGAATATCTAAAAGATAACTGGTAAAGACAAAAATATGTTCTCTTGCTCTCTATTAATATGACTTGCTATGCATAATCTGGTTGATCGTGAGAAAAACGAGTTACTGCCCCGTAAAGCTGGTTATAAGAAACAGGGTGTAACAGGGACTTATCACTGTGTGAGAGAAACTGCCTGTAAATCCAGCAGCGAGCTGGTTAATTGCACACCGGCAATCAACCAGACTCCACCTGGCTGATTAGGACTCTGAGAAAAGCCTGATGTGAGACACAGGAGAGATTCCTTAGCTGACATTTGGGCTGACATAAGGAGAAGGAGGACAGACCAGAGATTTCCTTAGCCCACAACTGTGCTTACCTGAGGAAAAGATGATGTCTTGATGCACACAGAAGGACTGTATGCCGACAGCAAGACAAGGGGACAAGACCTCTATACCTGGACACAGAGAGTGCCATAAGCACACAAGGGTGCGGACCCAGGAGAGCAGAGAGGCCTTCCCCTACAGCTACAACAACAGAAACAGATAAGAGACTTTCTTGTTGGACTGATATATATATATTTGTTTGGGGTGGTAATCAGCCTAGCTACCCACCCAGTTAGAGAGGGCTGGAATAAAGGTTTAGATAGGCCTTTATTTTGTTTAGTTTGAGTGTTTTGCCTTGTTAAAGGAACAGGCTCAATAAAGCTTTGATTTTATTTCACTCTACTCGGTCTCCATTAAATATACCTCTGCACACATCTCTTACACAGGATATAAAGGTTTTGCCTAGACATAGAGAACAGAGCTATGAAATACCATCATGCCAGCATGATAAGTTGAGGAGAACCCCCCTTTTTTGTTTTGTGTCCTTCTCATGTTTCACATGTTTTTATGTAGTCTTAATAAATATTTTTAATCCGCGCCCACCCGGTGAGTTGTGAGTGCTTCTGGCTCCTTCGGCTGTCCGCCAATCCTGTTTGCTGTTCTTGGCTCCATCATGATTAGTTGTCCACTCTGATCCTGTATGCCTGTAACATGATTGGAACAAAGATACGTCCTTCAATCTTGAGTGATCTAACGGACCGTCTTCAGTAATATCATTGTATCAAGGGTTGTATTGTGTTGTATTCTGTTATCAAAATGTTATGTTGATATAAAGAAAATAGAGATAAGGTAAGGTTAACATATTTCCCCAATCAAAAAACACCAAGCCGGGACAACCGTCAAACATGCGCTGTCGGCTTTCGTTTGTGCCTGAGCGGTCAGCTTTCGTTCATTTCTGCATGGTCGGTGGTCGCCGCTCCTGAAGGCACGGTCAGCACTCGCTCGCGCATACAATCAAAATGTTGAACATGTCCGTGAAAATACGGACGTATGGTAACCCTAGATCAGAGAAAGAAAGAGAAAGAAAGGATGGCGGGAAGCTGATGGGCAGGAAGGTGATAGTGAGAAGGTGAGGGTGGGAAGGTGAGGGTGGGAAGGTGAAGACGGGAAGATGTGGACGGCAGGTGAGGACGGGCAGGTGATGGTGGGAAGGTGATCCATCCCATGTGCAACCTCAACACCACCCCACCGCCTGCTGATCCAACCTTACCACGTGCAATCTGACCACTACCCCCACCGTCGACTGTGACAACAAACGGGCAAAAAACAACGTTAACACATATCAAATACCATAAACAAGGATGAGATCCTTGTGGCAACCAGCAAATAGCGTATTTCCTCCCTCCCTATCTTATACCCTCCTCAGCTTCTTCCCCCTCCTCTGACCACCACATTTTCTTTACCCTTGCTAGCCTTTACCCTCGGGGGCCCCAACCATCCCCACCACCCATCATGCCCTCTTTCTAAAGGATACAGGGGGCTACTTGAAATGGATTCTTCTCGAGCCAACTTGAGAGAGAGAGAGAGAGAGAGAGGGGGGAGAGGGAGTGGAAGAGAGAGAGGGAGGTGGATCATCTATATATATATATATATATTTATAATGTCAGAAACATGAGTGTTTAATATGCAGATATCATATAAAATACATCATGCCCCCAAATGGGAAACCCTGTGCTTTTATTTCGGAGTTATTTTCCGTTTCAGAGTCTGAGTTCAGGGGATTCGAGCTGTCAGCTTCTCCTATTCCATGCATAAAATGAAGACGTTACATAATGCAAAGTTTAGAAGAAAAAAAATACAAGCCCGTAACCATCGTTAGAGAGCCGGGCATTGTCTCGAACAAAGGAGCAGGTTTCAAGGAAATGCCAGATTGAATTAGCCAGCGAGCGCGGCACAAGGGTCTTTCAGTGCCAGCCTCAGGCAAAGCGGTGAAGTTCTCTCCAACTCGACTGCCACATTCGCAGAAACCAGAGGACATCTCCCTCCTGCCTTCCCTGGTCCGCCCGTCCTTCCCGGGCACGAGAAGGACAAAATTAAAATGTCAAAACAAATGATTTGCCCCCAATTCTCAGTGACGCACGGGTTGGGATCAAAGTCCCGGCAGTTTGGCCGTGAAAAACGAAAAATGACGGCTGAGAAGACGACGCAGAGATGGGAGAATCTCGTTTCACCGAAGTCCTCAGCTGGAGGTCCATTGGAAGAGGTCTGTGGCACTGTGAGGGGCTGCCCCGCAGAGCTTACAATCTAAATGTCGGTTCCGGAGTCACAGGGTGATAAGGTGACATTTCCAAGGTAGCAACCGGGCTCGCCCAATAAAAGGGATATTACCACAAAGCTTTTCGCCCCAGTCTAACAGAAATAGGCCTGTAACCTGCCAGCCAATTTTACTGTGTCCAGCAGCAGAGGAGAAACACCAATTAGATTGTAAGCTTCCCGGAGCAGGGACTCCTCTTCCGAAATGTTACTTTTATGTTTGAAGCACTTATTCCCATGATCTGTTATTTGAATTATTTGTTATTTATGATTGTCACGTTTAGTACTAATGTGAAGCGCTATGTACACTAATGGCGCTATATAAATAAAGACATACATACATACATACAATACACAGGGACAATATGTGAAGCTCATTGCACTGTATATAATACTCATTAGTATTGTAATGTACTGTAGAAGACCCATTGGAATTGCACTGTATATAAAACCCATTTGTACTGTACCGTATATAAGACTCATTGGCACTGCACTGTATATAGAACCTATTGGAATGACACTGCATATAAGGAGCATTACCATCGTACTGTAGATAAAGCCCATTGCATTGCACTGTATAGATTACTTATTAGCACTGTACTGTACATAGAACCTATTGGAATTACACTGCATATAAGGAGCATTATGATCATACTATATACATGACCCAATGTATTGCACTTTATATGTTACTTATTGGTACTGTACTGTATATATGACCCATTGGTATGGCACTGTATATAGAACCTACTGGAATTACACTGCATACAAAGAGCATTACCAACGTACTTTATATAAGACCCATTGCATTGCACTGTATATATTACCTATTGGTACTGTACTATATATACGACCCATTGGTATTGCACTGTATATAGAACCTAATACACTGAATATAACACCCAGCGATATTGCCCTGCCTATAACAAACATTTCTTCTGCATATTACGCATATTACCGCTCAGAATTTGTTCCCGAAACGATTTTAGTAAAATGACAAACGAAGCCATGTGGCTGTAATCCCCCAAAGCGCGGTCGGACCCTTTCCGTTTCCGTCCCGCGTCGGCCCCCGACTCCTGCGGGGAGAAACAACGGAGAAGCCATAAATATTATGAGCCTTTCCACATCAAACGCTTACCTTTTTCTCTCCCCGCATAAAATACTGACACACTTCTCCGCCTTTGTCAGGAGTCTGGAATTTATAGTAATTGGATTTGGAAGAATATCAACATCGTTCTCATGTTTAGCGTTTTACTGTCAAACTCCGGAGCGGGAGATAAGTCTCCCAAACAACCCCTCCCCCCCCCCCCCCCCCCGATAAAATTGATAGGTTAGGCCTCTTTTTTCTATCCTTTAATATCCCCGCTGAAACTTCTCAAGGAGTTAATGCGTGTGCGGAAGAACGAGAGGCGGAAACCCTGCGGCAGGGCAGCCAACTCCAGTCGTGAAGGGAAGCCAGCTGGTCAGGTTTTCAGGATATCCCTGCTTCAGCACAGGTGGCTCAATCAGTGTCTCAGTCTGAGCCACCGATTGAGCCATCTGTGCTGAAGCAGGGATATCCTTAAATCGTGACCTGTTGGTGGCCCTTGAAGACTGGAGTCATTGACTGAGCCACCGATTAAGCCACCTGTGCTGAAGCAGGGATATCCTTAACAACAGACATGTTAGTGGCCCTTGAGGACTGGAGTTGGCCGCCTCTGCTCTAGAACAAGTAACGTTCGGACTGTGTCCGAGCATTCACAGACCGGTGCTCGGCTCTCCAGCACTGAGGGGGTTAAGAAATATGTATGCCTTTACCGAGAAAAATTGTAAAAAATAAATATATATATATTTCAAGGGAACCTTCCCCTGCGCCTCTGGGAGGAGAGTGTTGGACCCGTGTACCCTGCCCGCGCTCCCGTACGGATGTGAGACTTGGACCCTAAATGTGAAGATAATTCAGAAGCTTCAGACGACGCATAGAAGTATGGAGAGATGCATGCTGGGTATTACCCGGGGAGACAGGAACCAGAATTAATGGGTTCAAAACAAACCAAAGCCTGTGATGTCATCACACGGGGGAAGGAATTAAAATGGCGGTGGGCCGGACATATCGCAGGAAGAAATGACCATCGTTGGACGAAGATGGAACTCAACTGGATTCCAAGGGAGATTAAAAGAGACCAAGACACCCAAAAGTAAGATGGGAGAATGAGAACAGAACATGTGTTGGAGTGAGGTGGAGAAGAGAGGCTGTAACTGCAGTACTTGGAGAGAGAGTGAATGGGGGGAGGGAGAGAAAGATAATAGGGGGAGGGAGAGAGGGAGAAAGAATGGGAGGGAGGGGGACAGAATGAGGGAGAGAATGGAGTGAGAGAGGGAAAATGGGGAAAGGGATAATGGTGGAGATAGAGAATGAGGGATATTGAGATAATGAGAGGGAGAGAGAGAAAATGGGGGAGGGATTATAGGGAGGTGGCGAATGAGAGCGAATCGGGAGAGGGAGAATGGGGAGAGAGAGAATGGGGGAGAGGGAGAATGAGGGGAGGGAGAGAGAATGGAGGGAGAGAGAGGAGGGAGGGAGGGTGATGGGGAGGGAAAGAGAGAATGGTGGGGGGGGGAGAGAGAATGGTGGGGGGCAGGGAGAGAGAACTAGGCGAGGGAGATATTGAATGAAGGAGGGAGAAAGAGAATGAGAGAGGGGGAGAGAGAATCGGGGGAGGAGAGGGAGAGAGAGAATGGGGGAGGGAAGGAGGAAGAAATTTGTTTTATAGATATTTTTTTAATGTCCTGGATTCTACTTTTGATAATGTGATCCCCCTAATTATCTCCCCTCCATGGAAACGACATCATCTCACGGTTTGCCGTTTCTAAGATTTGAATACCTTCCTCTCCCTCTTCTCCCCCCTCTCAGCCTCCTTTTTACGAGCAGAAAGGTAGATAATTAACTTGGATAAAACTCCCGAGGGCCGCCTCTCTCACAAATTAGCATTTCCATCTATTTCCCAGCAGCACCTGTTGTCCGACTAAATTGATTGACGGAGCATTTTAATTAAAAAATAAAGTAGAAAATAACGTTTCGCGGCGTGGCCTTTTGCGCTTGAAATGAAGCTTTTTCCCGCTCTCGCTCTGCGCGGTTTTTCACCTCTAAATCACCCGTCGCGTCCCGAAACAGATCTCAGGAACAGTAACTCGTGATGTAGAAGTCGCCGCAAAGACAGGGATCGAGGCTCCACGCTCGGAGATTCATTTCTCTTTTGGGATCCGTTGCCAACTGCTTGGCCCCCTTCTCTCTGCTGCCTTATTTAGTAATATTTCCCAGCTGCGAAACCAATGCAAAAATACAGCACCGGCTTTTGGAAAGACAAATGTTCCTTCCGTCAATCTGACGCGGTTTCTGGTATCGGTTTTGCCCCTTGCTAAAGAGAAACAAAACAAACGCCTTTCAGATCTGTGCACCATTTTCTATTCTTGAGATACTGAGCCCTGAAAACAAAGTCAGACCGTGGATGAAGTTTAATAAACTGATGCCTCGCTCTTTAGGAAAGAAGTGGAAATTTTAGTCTGGAAACAGAAAAGGTCTCTGTGCTCCAGAAGCCATGAAACGCACTTACCCACCATCAAGGTCAGGCACTGCAATTCACTGCACTTACCCACCGTCAAGGCCAGACACTGCCTGCCACTGCACATACCCACAATCAAGACCAGGCACTGCCAGCCACTGCACTTGCCCACCATCAAAGCCAGGCACTACCAACCACTGCACAAACCCACAATCAAGACCAGGCACTACCAGTCACTGCACTTACCTGCCATCAAGGCCAGGCACTGCCAACCACTGCACATACCCACAATCAAGGCCAGGCACTGCCAGTCACTGCACTTACCTGCCATCAAGGCCAGGCACTACCAACCACTGCACATACCTACAATCAAGGCCAGGCACTACCAAGCACTGCACTTACCCACCTTCAAGGCCAGGCACTACCAAGCACTGCACTTACCCACCTTCAAGGACAGGCACTGCCAGCCACTGCATTATGGCATATTACATTGCAACACAGAATGACCAGGACACAGGACTACATTTGTATGCTCAAATCCTTTACCATCCCCCTACCCAACACAAGTTAGCCATGGAAGTATTGGATTCTTTGCCGTTCGTACAATTTCCATCTGATAAAACGCTCCAGAAATTCAATTTTTGTTTCCCTGGGTCAACAGTGCGAGATCTCCATTACTGGGTATGAGGTCAGCTTTATTTGAAAGGTTCGGGAGATGCAGATTCGTCCATTTGCCTCGCTCTTTCCCCATTAGTGGAATGAACTTTGTACATCTCCGTCATTTCACACGTCCGCTTCATTATTTCAGTAAAGCGCCTAAATTGTCTTCCAAACACCGACGCGACCAACATTATCTGATTATTTTCTGCAGATCATTTATTATTTCGGCAGGAAGATTTATCAAAAGGGGGGGGGGGAAAGAACCCCATTAATAAAAGGGTGCGGTTTCATTTCTTTCTTACCAAATGTGGTATTGTTAGCCAAAAACAAATGCATGTTTTGGATCACACCTGGGTTTATTTGTGGGTCTTATTAATTTCATTAAAACACCAGTCAGACTAAGCCGTCCTCTCCAGTTCCAGCGATTGGTGCCGTTTGACTGTAAGAAAATCCCATCTGTTTTGTACACGTTGCCAACCGAGGGGAGAAGAAGCTATTGACGTTTGTAGCCGTATATCTTGATAATAATAGAAGTCATAATCGTAATACATCCTCCTTTAGAGTGCTGTCAGTGAACGGTGTTGTACACCATGTAATAACAGACACTCAGAGATATCCGTCTCTGTCTCTCTTTGCTTTATGTAGCAAAACTAATTAGACAATATTTTCTTAAGGGTTGTGAGTAATCCCAGCAGGGAAAGTAGGTGCTGGATATCTTAATCCAGAGACATGTTTATTTGTTCTCACCGGTTTCTTAACCCTTTGGGGCGCCTCAAGATGTAGTTGCTACAGAAGAAGGTCTGGCGCCCGAGGGGGAGGAGTGGCTATGTCATGGGTGCTGGCGCTCCCAGGGGGAGTAGTGGCTACGTCATGGGGTTGGCGCTCCCACGGGGAGTAGTGGCTGTGTCATGGGGGCTGGCGCTCCCAGGGGGAGTAGTGGCTAAGTCATGGGGTCTGGCGCTCCCAGGGGGAGTAGTGGCTACGTCATGGGGGCTGGCGCCCCCAGGGGGAGTAGTGGCTACGTCAATCACAAGGAGTGATCTCGTCCTAGTACCATGGACTCACAGGATCTGAAGAATACCGGTTAATGGACGCCACTGTTACGTGATCGCGTTGAAGAGCCGTCACATGACTGCGCTGTGCTGGAGGCGCTGGGACACTATGGTGTTGCGGCCTCTCAGGAACCCAAAGAGTTAACAAATCAATTTCCCACCCGGGACCAAAGTGAAGTAATGGCATTGATACATTAAAAAGGAGCAACCCCCCCTATTTCTCCCCCTTTACCGGATTGGGACCATGCGGCTCCTCCATTGCTGGGCCGCACAATTTCTACCTCCCGGGCCGGGACCCCCGTTAGATTAACCAGGGAAGTTACCGGACATACTTGCCAGGTTTAAAGGTGAGATAAATGGCTGTCCCATTGACTGATGTTGTCGCGGCTTCCTGTGGGACGCAGATGTGGCAGCCATTCCCCCTCCCCCCCCCCCCCAGGTTGCAGGTATTGGTATTTTCCCCAGTAAGAGTGGCCCAAGCAAACACATTGTGACGATATAAAGCTGCAAAAAACATTGCTGTTTGGGCTGTCACGTGTCTGTGCCAAGAAGGGAATAACCCGCGTTTCTGCAGCATCTCTCTCAGTGCTGGAGGCATCGCTCTGCCCATTACTATGACCGCGCTGTGTGTTATTATATCCGCTCTGCGTGTTACTATACCGCTCTGCGTGTTACTATACCGCTCTGTGTGTTACTATACCGCTCTGCGTGTCACTATACCGCTCTGTGTGTTATTATATCCGCTCTGTGTGTTACTATACCGCTCTGCGTGTTACTATACCGCTCAGCGTGTCACTATACCCCTCTGCGTGTTACTATACCGCTCAGCGTGTCACTATACAGCTCTGCGTGTCACTATACCGCTCTGCGTGTCACTATACCGCTCTGCGTGTTACTAGACCGCTTTGCGTGTTACTATACCGCTTTGCGTGTTACTATACCGCTCTGCGTGTTACTATACCGCCCTGCGTGCTACGTGTTACTATACCGCTCTGTGTCACTATACCGCTCTGCGTGTCACTATAACGCTCTGCATGTCACTATAGCACTCTGCGAGCTACTATACCGCTCTGTGTGTTACTATACCGCTCCGCATGTTGCTATACTGCTCTGCGTGTCACTATACCGCTCTGCTTGTCACTATACTGCCCTGCATGCTACTATACCGCTCTGCGTGTCACTATACCGCTCTGCGTGTCACTATACTGCCCTGCATGCTACTATACCGCTCTGCGTGTTACTATAGCACTCTGCGAGCTACTATACCACTCTGTGTGTTACTATACCGCTCCGCATGTTGCTATACTGCTCTGCGTGTCACTATACTACCCTGCATGCTATAATACCGCTCTGTGTGTTACGATATTGCTCTGCGTGTTGCTATACCGCTCTGTGTGCTACTATACTGCCCTGCGTGTTACTATACCACTCTGTGCTACTATAGCATTCTGCGTGCCTCTATACCGCCCTGCGTGTCACTATAACGCTCTGCGTGTCACTATAGCACTCTGTGTGCTACTATACTGCTCTGCATGTTGCTATACCACTCTGCGTGTCACTATACTGCTCTGCATGTTACTATACCGCTCTGCGTGTTACTATACCGTTCTGCGTGTTACTATAGCACTCTGCGTGTTACTATAGCACTCTGCGTGTTACTATAGCACTCTGCGTGTTACTATAGCACTCTGCGTGGTACTATACCGCCCTGTGTGTTATTATGCCGCTCTGCATGTTATTATGCCGCCCTGCGTGTTATTATGCCGCTCTGCGTGTTACTATGGCATTCTGTGTGTTACTATACTGCCCTGCGTGTTATTATGCCGCTCTGCGTGTTACTATGGCATTCTGTGTGTTACTATAGCATTCTGTGTGTCACTATACTGCCCAGCGTGTTATTATGCCGCTCTGCGTGTTACTATACCACCCTGCATGTTATTATGCCGCTCTGCGTGTCACTATATTGCATTTGACATCCTGCACAGGTCTGTGAAACAAACACACACACACACAAACTATTGTGCACGTACTGCTCAGCTAATGTGATTTCACGAGGCGAGTAAATAAACTTACGTGGAGCGAAAGTTCTGACAAGTTTCACTGTAACTGGGCCATTTCCTCCCAGCACATAAATAACAATTACACTGACCCAAATCTGTCCCCACAGATTCCCCCATCGCTGCCTCCAGAGCTTCTCTCCCTGTGGCTCTTGATTAAGCTTATTTGTTTCTCCCTGAAAACGTACTCCGCCTGTAATCACAAAGATTAGCTTCCTCCCTCGTACTGTGTTAAAGACTTACTAGCAATACGAAGGGACACGCTTCCCCGCCTCCCCCTTTGCGGGATGTTTGTGCCGTATCTCCTGAAATGGCAATTAGGCGGAGACCCAACTGTCTGCCCTGTGAGGCCGGGCAACGTGTCATCAATTCACTGAGTTTCCATATGTTCATCAGCTGCGCTAGTCATTCAACACCGGATCGTTCAAATCTCCTTTCTCCAGCCCCCTCCCTACAAATATTCAGTGTGACAAATATATATATACACAGATAATTACAATTAAATATTAGACTTTACCACTTCATTCTAATTAGATTTTATTGGCTACAGTTACATTACATTTAAGTATTAGAGTTGTGACTTAAATAAATGTAACTCTTTGGGTTCCCCAAGACGTAGTGACTACATAATGGGGTCTGGCGCTCCCAGGGGGAGTAGTGGCTACGTAATGGGGTCTGGCGCTCCCAGGGGGAGTAGTGGCTACATAATGGGGTCTGGCGCTCCCAGGGGGAGTAGTGACTACGTCATGGGGTCTGGCGCTCCCAGGGGGAGTAGTGACTACATAATGGGGTCTGGCGCTCCCAGGGGGAGTAGTGACTACATAATGGGGGCTGGCGTTCCCAGGGGGAGTAGTGGCTATGTAATGGGGTCTGGCGCTCCCAGGGGGAGTAGTGACTACGTCATGGGGTCTGACGCTCCCAGGGGGAGTAGTGGCTATGTAATGGGGTCTGGCACTCCCAGGGGGAGTAGTGACTACGTCATGGGGTCTGGCGCTCCCAGGGGGAGTAGTGGCTACATCATGGGGTCTGGCGCTCCCAGGGGGAGTAGTCATAGACTGAGCCACTGATTTAGCCACCTGTACTGAAGCAGGGATATAGTTAAAACGTGACCTGTTGGTGTCTCTTGAAGAGTTGGCCACCCTGCCCTATAGAATTCTCAGTGTGTTACAGTTTAATCAGAGCATGCAATATTACCCATAACTGTCTCCTCTCCAGCCCTTTCATCTCTACTGCTCTCTCTCACCTTAAACCCTCACTGCCCCTTACCTGTGGGACTCCCTCACACTCAGTATACGCCGAGCACCCTCTCTCCTCACCTTCAAGTCACACCTTAACACTCACCTCTTAAATAAAGCATCCCAATAGCCTGGACTCATGGCTACTGTCCCACACCCACAGTCACTCCTACCAAGCACTGCCATCTACTGCACTTACCCACCATCAAGGCCAGGCACTGCCATCTACTGCACCACCCCACCATCAAGGCCAGGCACTGCCATGTACAGCACTTATTCCCTCACCTGCTGTCTCTGTAAATCTCCCAATATACCACTTAGATTGTAAGCTCTCCTGGGCAGGGATTTCCTTTCCTATCGTATGACTTTGCTGTGCTTATTGTATTATAATTCCCTGTGTGTATTTGTGGAGCGCTGAGTACACTGTGTGCTCTATATAAATAAAGATATACATACAATATTCAGCATTAACAAACCGCACGTGGCTGGTTATTTCCCTCCCACGGACGGGCCGCCCTCCCGCTCACAGACAGAAAAATTGCCAGTTTAAAAACGTGTCTTTTATGGGACAATCACAGAGCCGTATATATAGAAAGTGCTGACATGAAACCCTTCGTTCCGAGCGCGGAACAGAAGCAGCAGAAGTGCGTGCGCTGGGTCTGTAAGAGCGGGGCTATTTTTGATTTGAAGTACAATGGGACAAGACGCATTTGCTGATATAGAATAGATTACTGGCTCTGTTTCAAATGAAGACGGTCTCTTGGATCATGTTCACTAAACAGCGCTAAGCTTGAGCACGTCGCATTCACTTGAAAGGGGGTTAGGCCGTGCTAAATCATAGCATCATTTAGGGAATATGGGCCTATGTATCAAGGAAAAAGTGGGAGTGGGGGTGGGGGGATCCTCTGCCCCCTATATATCCAAACCTCCCAAAAAACTATTGGAAATGAGTAGGGTTTTTCTTTCTTGCACACTGGATACAGACGCCCCGTCGTGCTGTAACTGTATCTAAAAGGTTTGGAAACTGTCAAATATATTTTCAGTTGTTTAGGTGAATGTTTTTGTGGAAACGATATTGTTATTCTAAGAAACGAACTTCATCCCTTCTCTCCCCCCCCCCCATCTCCCTCCCCCCTCATCTCTCCCCCCTCATCTCTCCCTCCCTCATCTCTCTCTCCCCCCTCATCTCTCTCCCCCCCTATCTCTCTCACCCCCTCATCTCTCCCCCACCCTCATCTCTCTCCTCCTCATCTCTCTCTCTCTCCCCCCCATCTCTCTCTCTCCCACCTCATCTCACTTCCCCACCTCATCTCACGCACGACGGAGCGCGATGGAGGGACCGCGATTTCAAAAGCCAAGATTTTTGTCTTTTGCCGCGCCGGCTGAGAGAATGGCCACGTCACGGTTCAGCCAATCAGGGCGAACCAGCCGCATGACATCATGACCACACCCCCACACGCCTCCCCATCGCCTGAGCATCGCTAGGAAGGAGAGTTTACAATTGCGGGAGCGACAGGCGTGTGACATGTGCAGGCGCTCCATCGCGTGCGAGCGCGTGGTGAGTATAATCTCAGCCTTACTTGCTCCTCATGTGCCAACTGACTTCCTCTCTCTCTTTCTATTATAGAGAACCAGTGCGCGCTGTCCCTTTAATTTCTATCTCTCCTAAGTAAATGTGCTCCTCCTTGCTGCTCCCAGTCTGGCGTGATCAGCGGGGCAAATCCAGGCAAATAAAGACCACAAAAAGGGGAGCAAAAAGTGAGAAAACAAAAACTAAATTAGTAACAAAATATAATTTGTATGTCAATGATAGAACTGCTTGCTGAATACCATCCTTGCAGCTGGACTAATTCCTTTAACCCCCTGAGGATTCTTTTGGATCCCGTGGTCTCTGGGTGCAGTGACCGACCCTCTGTGGCTGTGCAGATGTTTAGACCAATCTGATCTACCTCTTTTAATGTGAGTGTTATCTGTTCTTATTTTGACATATAAATTAAAATTTGTTACTAATTTAGTTTTTGTTTTCTCTCTTTTTGCGCCCCTTTTTGTGTTTTTATCTCTCTTTCTTTCTCCCTCTTTTCTGTGTAACCTTTATAGCTATCTGACTTTCCTTATCTGCCACCAGGCTATGTGCATTATGATGTCACCAGATACAAAGCGTACCAGGGAGAGCACCCAGTGGGTGACTCGCTTACAGAACTTGTAATAACTCATAGAATAAATAATAGAAAGTATCCAGTTGTATCCAAACACAGACACAAACCTGCTCCTTAATCTCAGGAACCAGCAGGCAAACTGTGGGTACGATATCTTAAGAGGTGTCCCAATGCCTAGCGACCTGACAGACACCTGTCCAATATATCTAGGAGATGACAGTTTATTTTAAAGTCGGTTTATAACCTGAATATTGTGTAATTCTGCTCGAAAAATCCAATCCAAATAGCTTTGGCCCAAAGTTTCCAAAAATGTCAACTCAGCACCACACCACTGCTTTCTCAAAACAGGTCTGGCCACTGAGTCACACGGGATGGAGGAAGTCACATGGGATGGAGGACGTCACACGGGATGGAGGAAGTCACACGGGATGGAGGAAGTCACACGGGATGGAGGACGACACCCGGGATGGAGGACGTCACCGGGATGGAGGACATCACACGGGATGGAGGACGTCACACCGGATGGGGGACGTCACACCGGATGGAGGACGTCACACGGGATGGAGGACGTCACACGGGATGGAGGACGTCACACGGGATAGGGGACGTCACACGGGATGGAGGAAGTCACACGGGATGCTTACAATGCATCTGATCTCAGACGCGCTATTAGAGAGGGTTGGGGTTCCTTACAATGCATCTGATCTCAGTTATGTTATTAGAGAGGGTTGGTGTTCCTTACAATGCATCTGATGACAGACACTATTAGAGAGGGTTGGGGTTCCTTCCAATGCATCTGTACAGAGCTATCTGGGTTCCTTTACAACAGCAAATCTAACCTTACCAAGAATAAAGCAAGGTTCTCCAGAGCACAGACCAACCTGAGATCGTGTATGGATGCCTCTGAATCTTCTGGTTACTTTGTAGACATTTACACTAGCTCCACACTAAACGACACTCATTGGTCACTCTCAACCCCACCAATGACCATGTATCCTCCCTTCCATGGGGCAAAAACATGGCTCCTGATTAATTTGGAATTGAATTGATAAGACAGCTGCTTATTTTCTTGAAGGCATGATGACAGCTGCTGCAAATGATGTTAACAGCCTATTGTGTTTGTAAAATGAAAAGTGCCTCTCTCCCTGCTTCCTCTTAGTAGTCAATCCTTGTATTATATGCTCAGCTGTATCTGCCACTCCACCCCTTCCCTGCCCAACCATCAAAGGGAACTAAATATTCACCCACCCACCTCCTCCAAATGACATCTGCTTTTGCCATTAACTCTCTTCTCCCCTGCCAGCTAAGGGTGGTTAATGATTCATGTAATCTCCCAGCAGCAAACACACAGGAGGAGATACTGTTCAAGTGAGATGCCCTAGGATTTGCCAGGTGCCTTATTGCCCTATAAGGGCTTGTGAACCCCCTACAAGGGCAGCACAGAGTCAAAGAGAACAGCGACAGAGCAGGTGGGGGGGAAATCAACACATCAGAACCACTGAGAAGCTGAAAATCAGGTTGTGGTGCTGAGGATGAAAGACAGAGAAGAAAACACCTAAAGTGAATGTACAGTATAAAGAACAATCAAATGCATCTTTATCTGCAGAATGTAGGAGACCCCCTGAGGATGTTAGCAGATTAGGTCCTCCTGATTCTTCAGCCCATGCATGTGGGGTCCCCGCTACGCTCTCCCTGCAGATACACCCCCCAAATCCCCGCAAAGCAGAGCCCCCCAGAGTCTGTGTGATGTCACATCCGTTGCCCAGGTCTGAGCACCTCTCCTAGCAGCTCTCCTCCTCTCTTCCTCCTCCCTTCTCTACATCCCCTTTTTCCCCCTTGCCTCTTCTCGCCTTCTTCTGGGCTCCAAACTTTGGTTGCTGACTGCAAGGCTGGGATTCAGCACCCAGGACAGCAGCTCAGTCAGGATGAGCAGCGGGCAGTGGTGATGTTCTGTGCAGACAGGGGGTCAGCATGCAGACTGGTCCTAACAGCACCTACAGCCTCCTCCTTCTCCTCCTCCTCACCCTGCTGGAGCCTTCCAAGGTACAGTACAGACTGTTCTCCCTGCTATAGCTGGGTCCATGCTCCTCCTTGCTGGCAGATCCCCCCACCTTGTGTGCCTGTGTATACAGTGTGTGCTCCTGCCATGTAGACACCCATTTCATGTTCTGGGAAGAGGTCCATGTGTTTCTGTGACAGACAGTGGGCTGCTTCTGGATTTGGCTTTGGGGCAGAGGTGTTGCTGTGCCCTGTTTTTGTCTTGTATGCACAGAGGGGATGCACGGCAGGGGTGCACTGGGGAATGCACTTAGGGGTGCACTGGGGGATGTACTATCGAATAGACATGGGGATACACTAGATTTGGGTTGGGATCAGTCATTTTGTATTTGAGCTAGGGATTTTCTGTGTGACTGGCCAGTGCTGAGACTGCAGAGAGGTTGGGAAGGAAAGCTAACTACTTGATTTATGATGTTGTGTTGGAGACAACAGGCTGTGTGAAACCCAAATAACTTCCCACTGAAAGCAGTAGATAGCAGAGACACACAGCCCTTGATAGAAGCCTTACCATGCTCTAATCTGTTTACTGCTACAGCCTGGAAACTGGCCAGACCTTGTTGAAATTCACACCAAAGCAGAATGCCAAGTAATCCCAGCTCTCAGCTTCATGCTTTTTTTAAACCTTGATATTTTGTCTTTAAAGACACATCTGGTATTTTATTCAGATCAGCGAGTCAGGGCTAATTCCTTCCCCTAGACATCTGAAAGATTGCTGAAAGGAATAGCAAATGTGCATTTCTTTCTTCTGATATGCACTTGTAATTATGTCTTAATGAAGTGTAATATGCATGGCATTTATAACCAAGGTTTTCTTCTTCTTAATGTCAAAATAAATGCCTTTTGGTCCTGAGATTCTGGCCAACCAAGTGTGGCAGTTCTGTATTTCATCTGAATTAGTAGATGCAGTTATTGAGTACACATCCAATTTCTCCAGCTGGTGTATGCAAAACAGGCTCAGACTACATGATATACTTCACATTTCAAATGCCTGTCTTGTAACTGATTTATTGCAAAGTGCTATGCGCAGTGTATTTACATATAGAAGGCATGGTGTATATAATCTATACAGTACTAAGTGCATATTGAACTCTTCTCTGTGTAAGTGGATGCAAAGCCATATTAAGGGCGATGGGTAATCTGGGTTTGCAAAGAGGAAATATTTAACCATCATATGCTATAGAAATAAGGAGAATGAACTCAATCCTTCTCTGTTATCAGCTCAGCCTCAGAGGATCCAGTCAATAGATTATTACTGGTAATGTTAACTGTTGCAACACTACCAGTGCAAAGGTTTTCAGCTGCAGCCCTCAAGACCCCCCAACAGGTTTTCATGATATCCCTGCTTCAGCACAGGTAGCTCAATTAGTGGCTCAGTCGACTGAGCCACTGATTGAGCTGCAGCAATATCCTTAAAAAGACTGAGCCACTGATTGAGCAACTTGTGCTGAAGCAGGGATATCCTGAAAGCCTGACCTATTGGGACGGGGGTCCGAAGTTGAGAACCCCCTGCCTTATTTCTTACTGACAACAGCCCACTGGTGGCGTGTCAACCACAAACCCTTCACAAAATCCCACACCGTACAGATGTCGCTGAATGAAGTATTGTCATTCTTGCTTCTCACATGAACCCCTTGGCATCCAAGGGGCTACACCCATTCACTGCCAACTCCCCCCCCCCACCCACCATCAATGCACGCACAACGCATATTCAAAGCCTTGCTTTCTGTTCCATACATTCCCAGTGTAGAGAGAGCTATTGATATTTTGCTCCTTGCGGCTTTTGTGGTTTCTGTTGCAATCACTGGGGACAATTTGAATCAGTTTTCTCATCAGGCTCATTGTCCCTGGGATAGAGACTCACACGCTACTGGAAATAGGTACAAGACAAGGTGGGACTGGAAAATGTTTCCGAATTTGCCCTGCGCAGATTGAGGTCCAAGTGAAATGAAATAGGGGCCATGCTCCCATTAAGATCCAAAGGAAGACCCAAAAATCCTATAAGCGATGGCTGAAAAAAAACATAGATTCAATATGAATACTACCAATAAAACAATATAAACAAGGCAAATACTGGCAGAAAATAATATACCAAAGCGACCCGCAATATGTGAAACAAATACGTATGCAAATAGGATGCCAGGGGTCTGCAGAGATAATCAGTATCATTGTACGGGAGGAAGAAGAGTTCCCCATGTACAGTATCCATGTGTGCTCCACAGAAACCTGATTCTGGACTGGTTTTCCCATAAGCGGGAAATTAAATTCCTTCCTGGCCCCAGTAATAACAATCAGATTACTCCCTTGGTCAACATTTTTTCCCATGTATACTTATTTGGTATATCCCTGTATACCTTTTCTTTCTAAAGAGATGTCCAACCTTTTTTGAACATATTTATTGTATCTGCCATCACAGTCTCCATGGGTAATGAATCCCACATTTTAACTGCCCTTAATGTAAAGAACCCTTTCCTTTGTTGCTGGAGAAATCTCCTTTCCTCCAACCTTAAGGGATGGCCCCGAGTCATTAGTACTGCTCGTGGGATGAATAGTTCTTTTGAAAGCTCCTTGTATTGACCCCGAATATTTGTATATAGTTATCATATCCCCTCTTAGATGCCTCTTTTCTAATGTAAATAAATCTAATTTAGCTAGCCTCTCCTCATAAGTTAGAATGTCCATCCCCTTTATTAATTTGGTGGCTCTTCTCTGCACTCTCTCTAGTTCCATAACGTATTTTCTAAGGAGTGGTGCCCAAAATCTGCAAGGGGAGTCACACTGCCAGTGTTGTGACTGGCTACTGATGGACCTGCGACAGTCCAGTAAATGTAGACTTACCTTCAGATGGGTCATTGACTCAAGCTCTTGACTGGACAGTGCACTCAGGGACAAGCCTATGAAGCTGTGTGGTGCAAAAAAAAGAAAAGAGCTCAGACCAGTGAATCTTTCAGGGGTTATTTACTAAACAGTGCCAGATAACTGCACCGGATTTATAAAGGGACAACTCCAATGGGATTCCTATTCTGGTGCTGTTTGTTTGAATGTGTCCTGACATTGTGGGTGAGGAGAACCTCAATCGCGGTCTCTGGATTCAAACTTCCGACTCCGCTGGTCAAATGTGAACCCAATCTTCTGTCACCGCTGTGCAGTGTGTACGTATGTATATCTTTATTTATGTAGCGCCGTGTACACAGTGCTTCACAGCAGCAATAACACGTGACAGAATATTATTGGAATACGCGCTTCAGACATAACAGTAACATTAGGTAAAGGAGCCCCCCGCCCCGAAGAGCTTACACTCTAAGTGTGTCACTGCCCCCCCCCCCCCCCTCTGGCAGGGAAGGGGTTAAAAACCAACTCGGCCAACAAGTACATGTTGCAATTCTCCCAGGCGGATATCTCTGCTGGACTTCCCCACGCCGGGTCATTTACAAGCAAGGTGGAAAGAAACGCGCCTGTTTTGCAATTTGTATTGATGTGATTTGGAGATTTCCCAGCGTGATAGGGAATTGAAGCTGCCGCTGAGTGTTCTGTAACTGTTCTAACCAGCACAAAAACACCTCAACAATTCGGCTCCAGTCCTCAAGGGCCACCAACAGGTCTGGTTTTCTGGATATCCCAGCTTCAGCACACGTGGCTCAATCAGTCCCTACTTCAGCACAGGTCACTTAATCAGTCCTTGCTTCAGCACAGGTGGCTCAATCAGTCCCTGCTTCAGCACAGCTGGCTCAGTCAGTCCCTGCTTCAGCACAGGTAGCTCAATCAGTTCCTGCTTCAGCACAGGTGGTTCAATCAGTCCCTGCTTCAGCACAGGTGGCTCAGTCCCTGCTTCAGCACAGGTAGCTCAATCAGTCCCTGCTTCAGCACAGGTGGCTCAATCAGTGGCTCAGGCTTCGACTGAGCCACCCGTGCTGAAGCAGGGATGTCATGAAAACCTGACCTGTTGGTGGCCCTTGAGGACTGGCGTTGACCACCCCGGCTCTAATTGATCATAAATTGGGTTTCATTTGCTGCTGTGTCAGAGAGGAGCGGGGTCTTTCAATCTGCATAAAACAAACCCCCCTTTCTGCTCATTTGCATATAATGGGGAAGCTGTCAGCGCTGCGCAGATTAATTGACAAACTCTTAATTAGGTCTAAACAATAGCCGGGAGTATAATTACTTAGTTGCACTCAGCAAATGCAAGAGAGATCTGCATGTGTCATTTGGGCACTCGCCTCTTTAGTACGCTCACAAATGACCTCCTGCACTCCCTCCATCAAAAGTGATCACAACGTATATCCCTTGTGAGTACAGTAGCACTGTGAGTGCTTGTGTGCATGTCATTACCCAGAGTCCCTGGCTGCAGTGGAAGCGCTATATGTGAAGAGATAATGGGGAAGGTCCGGGTGGCAGACCTGTCTGAGACTGTGCTCATAGGGGAGATTTTTGTCACTTTTTTACCCACTACCAGCTTCACATGGCATAGCCAGTATAACTATCCTCCCAGTCATGAGACCAAGAGGGTCCGAAAGCTGTCTGTGAGTAGGGTTACTGGCTCGGCACTTCTGTAACCCAGGCTGTGATGAAAAACTGTGTAATGCGGCAGGTATAAGTTTATAGGGGTCCCATGTGAAAATGGATAAGAAACGAAAAGTAACGCTGTGAGGGCTCAATTGCATGTCATTACCCAGAATCCCCGGCTGCAGTGAAAGCACTGCTTGCCAAGAGATAACGGGGAAGGGCAGGGTGGCAGACCTCTCTTAGACAGGTGAATGTGCTCACAACGTGATATTTTTATTTCCTGTACACTGCGGTGGAGGGTTTGTATCACTTTGATACTCTCCATAACTTACTTTGGGGGGGGGGGGGGGGGGGGGTTACACCACTTGGGGTGGAGGAGCGCGGAAGCAGCGGGTCCTGCTATAGACATGACCTTATGCTGCACACTTGAAGCAGCGTCCCTGCACTAGACAAGATTTGAACTTCGCAGCGTACAGCTTGGGGACGCCGGTAATGATGCGGTTGGCTGCGGCACTCAGCGTTTTTTCCAATGGATATTTATGCGTCGGCTCTGGAACTTTTAAGTGTCATTATGTGGTGTAGTAGCTCACTTTGAAGCCCGCTCTGAACCCTCTCCGACGGCGTTACTCTGATATCACTCCCTGGTCTCTTTCATTCTTCGGTTCCTTGGAGTTCCACAGCTGCAATAAATCCACAATATGATCCCAATAAAACCCTGTTTTCCTGTTAGTACACAGATCGGGAATATTGATGAGGGACTCGTCTTATCGTGCCGCAGTCTTTAATAATTACTGTCTGGTTTTCAAGTTCTGCGTCTGTCTAACCGGTTCCAAATTGTTCACGTGAATATAATGGTTCGGGGGAACGGTTCCTTAACCCCTGCAGTGCAGCAATTTAAAAAAAAAAAAATTTTAGAAAGAAAAAGCTTTCAAAATGACTGGAAGGGGCAGAATTTTTTACGTGTCAAAGCGAAAATTTGGCAATTCTGGCACCCAGAAAATTGTTACAGTTGTAACAAAGAAAAAGATATTTGTTTTTTAGGGGATTTTGACCTCTGACACACATGGTGCAGACTTTTTGCCACAATACATAGAACCTATAGCATGAACTAATTTAATAATTATAATAACTTTATTCCATATATTTTCTCCCAATGGGGCATCACAATTACAGCATAGCGGTACACAGCACATAGGATTGTAACCCTAACCCTGCCCCGCAGAGCTTACAATCTATGATTTTGGTGCCTGAGGCACAGGGAGATATAGTGACTTGCCCAAGGTCACAAGGAGCCGACACCAGGAATTGAACCGTTGATTCACACTCAGTGTTGTCGTCAGAGTCTTTACTCCCTGGGGATCACTGGGGCTCCTTCCCCTGGGGCTCCTTCCCCTGGGGCTCCTTCCCCTGGGGCTCCTTCCCCTGGGGCTCCTTCCCCTGGGGCTCCTTCTCCTGGGGCTCCTTCTCCTGGGGCTCCTTCCCCTGGGGCTCCTTCTCCTGGGGCTTCTTCTCCTGGGGCTCCTTCCCCTGGGGCTCCTTCTCCTGGGGCTCCTTCCCCAAGCTAGCACATACAGTGTAATGATGATACAGACACTGCAACATACACCCACCAGACACAGCAGTGCTGGGGTGAATAGCACAGAGATAACTGTGAAAGCACCTCACATAGAGTGCAAGGAAAGCAGGCACACAAACTGTAGAAATTAATAAATAAACAACTATCTGATAGGGTCTGCAAAGTTAGAACCAGGAGACTACAGACACTACATTAAAACAGCTCTAAGTAGGAGACTGACAACATTGCGCGTCCTCATGTCTGCCTATTCCTGTGTCCCCGTGTCTGCCTGTTCCTGTGTCCCAGTGTCTGCCTGTTCCTGTGTCCCCGTGTCTGCCTGTCCCCATGTCTGCCTGTTCCTGTGTCCCTGTGTCTGCCTGTCCCCGTGTCTGCCTGTCCCCGTGTCTGCCTGTCCCCATGTCTCAGAAAGGGGGGAAGGGAAACACAAAATGAGTGTGTACCCTAAAAGAATTCACTTATATGCACACCAAACTAGTGTAAAAATTAACTTTTAATAAATTACTTAAAACATATATTACCAAAGTAATGTGTAATGTGGAATAAAAATGTATTAAATCAGAAACATCTGGCATCCATGTCTTTGATTCATGAATCGTGCTATCCCAGATGTCCACTTGATATTAGAGGGATACAAAAGACAGGGGATGCTAGGAGTCAGGGTGTTAACCCCTCTGGAGCAACGATGAGACCCAGTAGTGAGAATATATACTGTATAGTTGTTCATAAGTAAGTGGCCAACAAATTGAGCTTCCTTGCTAGATGGACCAGCACTGCACACTGCAAGGAGGCTTTAGTGTGTTAAAGTACAAAGTGCCTGGGCAGTAAAGCTAGCACATACAGTGTAGTGAAAATACAAACACTGCAACATGAATCCACCAGACACAGCAGTGCTGGGGTGAATAGCACAGAAATAACTGGGAAAGCACCTCTCATAGAGTGCAAGGAAGGCAGGCACACAAACAGTGGAATTGAATAAATAAACGACTAGCTGCTAGGGTCTGCAAAGTTAGAACCAGGAGACTACAGACACTACATTAAAACAGCTCTAAGTAGGAGACTGACAACATTGCGCGTCCTCATGTCTGCCTATTCCTGTGTCCCCGTGTCTGCCTGTCCCCGTGTCCCTGTGTCTGCCTGTTCCTGTGTCCCCGTGTCTGCCTGTCCCCATGTCTGCCTGTCCCCGTGTCCCTGTGTCTGCCTGTCCCCGTGGCTGCCTGTTCCTGTGTCAGCGTGTCGGCATGTCTGCCTATCCCCATGTCCGTGGTCCACATGTCCGCGTGTCCCTGTATCCGCATGTCTGCCTGTCCCTCTGTACACATGCCTGCCTGTTCCCGTGTCCGCATGTCTTCCTGTCCCTGTGTCCGCATGCCTGCCTGTTCCTGTGTCCATGTGTCCAAATGCCTGCATGTCCGCATGTTTGCCTGTCCCTGTGTCCGCATGTTTGCGTGTCCACATGTTTGCCTGTCCCTGTGTCCGCATGTTTGCGTGTCCGCATGTTTGCCTGTCCGTGTGTCCCTGTGTTCCCGTTCCCGTGTCCGCCTGTTCCCGTGTCTGCCTCTCTGATTTGCAAGACCTTTTTTTTTCCCTCATTCATTTTTGTCACTAAACATTTGCAAACACTGTCACACGGGTGACAGCGGACATATTGTGTGTGGGCTCATCATTACAGTTTGGCTTTGGGATTCTGGCTAGAACTGTGCAGACGGAGCAATGTAAGAATCTGGGTGTCTGGCATCCATCAGTCATATACCCCTGTGTATAGTGTGCTCTTTGTATTGGAGACATGTACTTTAAGTATTTGGGCTGTTTGGTCTCCGGGGAAAGAATGAATGTGACAAAGGGGGGGGGAGGGGTTCTGTGAGGGAATATTCTGAGGGTCCTTTTAGGCAAAGCATTGAGTGAAAAAAATGTGTGGTTCTGACAGATATTTTCTGCTTGTGGCGGAGCCGTATATAAATATAATAAACTTGTTTGAAGCAGATTGTTATCTGAGGAGGATCGAGCAGAAAGAAAGCGTGAAAACATCATGAACCGAAACAGAATTGGATTAATTTCTTTATATTAGGTGTGTCATGTAACTCCTATTACCCCATATAACCGCTCCCTATAATTCCTCCTCTTACCCCATATAACCACTCCCTATAACTCCTCCTATTACCCCATATAACCACTCCCTATAACTCCTCCTCTTACCCCATATAACCTCTCCCAATAACTCCTCATATTCCCCCATATAACCGCTCCCTATAACTCCTCCTCTTACCCCATATAAACACTCCCTATAACTCCTCCTCTTACCCCGTATAACCGCTCCCTATAACTCCTCCTATTACCCCATATAACCGCTCCCTATAACTCTTCCTCTCACTCCATATAACCGCTCCCTATAACTCCTCTTATTAGCCATAACTATGAACCAACAGCTTCTTATCCCTATTTGCATAAGGGCCCCCAATATTCCCAAATATTCAGTAAACACTCATTTCCTGTGATCCCAAAACATGGCGGAAAATCTAGAATCAGAGTTAGACATCTCCGCTCCCCCAGAAATATTAAGACGCCGCGTAGCACAAAATCGGACTTTGTATTCAACCCATATATTTATCTGATTCAATTACACTCTATTACAGACTTTAATTAGGTTTTTGTAATTAACTGCTGTGGGAGTCTTTGTACAGGCTGGGAGTCTTATTACCCTACAGGAAAAAACTATTGTCAGTCGACGTGTACATCCCTCATATATAATTCATAAACCGCTTCCCAAATACCCCTTTTTATATTTTAAAATAAAAAACCTGTGTAACTTCCCTCTCAACAAAACTTCTCATGTTCAGCCGCGGCACCAGTAAAGCCGCTGTGGTCAAGGCGGCCATATTTAACGGATCCCATCTTTAAAAGGAAGACTTTGCGAGCAGGGAGTTAAAGTGAATGAGATTTTGGCAACCTACTTAGCTTTTTGGGCTGTGTGTGTTAAAATGGATGAGACATACTGTAGAGTGACACTATGTAATCATCTGCATGTCATTACCCAGAATCCCTGGCTGCAGGGGAGAGATAATGGGGAAGTGCAGACCTGTCTGAGACGTGTGAATCTGCTCACAAATGATATTTCTCTTTGCTGCACATTATTTTTCAAAGTTTAACATTTCCACCGCCAACATAACCTTTGTTAATGTTTATTTTTTTTTTTTTTTTACAATCTTTACCCAATGTCTTTCGGTGATAAGACTGTTTGTGAGATCTGAATGCCGCAGGTAAATTGATAGTTTTGCTGTAATTATAAATCCATCATCAGCCACACTACGTAAGTGGATTGAATGGAGGATCCCCAGGTAAAACGCAGCACATCACATTTGTTCCGTGGTCCAGACAAAGTTACTTTAAAGGTTATTGAGCCTTTGAAAATTAAAGCTGTTTATTTTAAAAAAAATGTTGGCCTATTGCATTGATCTGCCCGTTTCTCGCGTGGCATCGAGCACTCCTGAAAGCAGTTCCCCGGGAAACCTCCTATAAAGGAGAGAAATCGGTGGACTTCTGTAACGAGCGTGTTTGTGAACGCTCCTGGCAGGCTCCATTTGTTGGGTTATTGCCCCAATAAACCCTGAATCCGTAGCGTGTGTCGGCACTGGGAAAGCTTCCTGCTGACGCTGAGCTGTGCACGGTTCCCCTGATCACCCCGTTCGGCGCACGGAAAGTCTCTGGTTCCCCGTCCAGTTCCGGAATATTTCTCCTTCCATTAAAAGCACATTTCCAGGTGTGTTGATAAATGGAGCTGAGGATACCGGCTCCCGCCCGATGCAGAGAATGTACCTCTTATTCCCAGAACAGCGGGGACAGATTTGAAAAAAAGTAAAACCAGGCCACTATAATGTTTTTAAATAACATTTATAAAATAAATGACATCACTTAAACATAAATATTATAATCCCCATTTATACAGTATCCTTTATTGTATTGTATGTCTTTATTTATATAGCGCCATTAGTGTACATAGCGCTTCACAGTAGTAATACATGTGGTAATCAAATAAATAACAGATAATATAAATAACAGATCATGGGAATAAGTTCTTCAGACATAAAAGTAACATTAAGGAAGAGGAGTCCCTGCCCCGAGGAGCTTACAGTCTAATTGGTAGGTAGGGAGAACGTACAGAGACAGTAGGAGGGAGTTCTGGTAAGTGCGTCTGCAGGGGGCTAAGCTTTATGTATCATATGTTCAGAATATCCACAGTGCTATTCATATGCTTCTTTAAGCAAGTGTGTTTTAAGGTGGGTCTTAAAGGTGGATAGAGAGGGTGCTAGTCGGGTACTGAGGGGAAGGGCATTCCAGAGGTGTGGGGCAGTCAGTGAAAAAGGGTTAAGCCGGGGGAGAGGGCTTTAGATACAAAGGGGGTAGAAAGAAGACATCCTTGAGAAGAACGCAAGAGCCGGGATGGTGCATAACGAGAAATTAGGGCTGAGATGTAAGGAGGGGCAGAAGAGTGTAAAGCTTTAAAAGTGAGGAGGAGAATGGAGTGTGAGATGCGGGATTTGATGGGAAGCCAGGAGAGGGATTTCATGAGGGGAGATGCTGAGACAGATCTAGGAAAGAGTAGAGTGATTCTGGCAGCAGCGTTTAGAATAGATTGTAGGGGAGACAGGTGAGAGGCAGGAAGGCCGGACAGCAGGAGGTTACAGTAATCAAGACGGGAGAGAATGAGGGCCTGAGTCAGAGTTTTAGCAGTCGAGCAACAGAGGAAAGGGCGTATCTTTGTTATATTGCGGAGAAAAAAGCAACAGGTTTTAGAAATGTTTTGAATGTGAGGGGCGAATGTGAGAGAGGAGTCGAGTGTGACCCCTAGGCAGCGTGATTGGGCTACTGGGTGAAAGATCGTAGTTCCAACAGTAATGTGGAAGGAGGTAGTAGGGCCAGGTTTGGGAGGAAGTATGAGGAGCTCTGTTTTAGCCATGTTGAGTTTAAGGCGGCGGAGGGCCATCCAGGATGATGTAGCAGAGAGACATTCAGAAACTTTGGTTTGTACAGCAGGAGTAAGGTTGAAAAGTATAATTCTCTCTCTCCTCCTTCCCCCAGTCTCTCTCTCTTCCCCAATGTCTCTCTCTCTCCACAAATCTCTCCCTCCCCCAACCTCACCCTCTCCTCCTCCCCCTAGACTCTCTCTTTTCCCCTCCCCCAGTCTTTTTGTTTCTCCTCCACCCCTTCTCTCCCTCCAGTCTTACTCTGTCCCCTCCGCAGTCTCTCTCCCCCTCCCCCAGTTTCTCTCTCCCCATACCCCCCAGTGTCTTCCCTCCTCCCCAGTCTCTCTCCCAACTCTCCCCCAGTCTCTCTCTCCCCATATCCCCCCAGTCTTTCCCAACATTCCCCAATCTCTCCCCTCCTCCCCCCAGTCTCTATCAACCCTCTCCCAGACTTTCTCTCCCCTTCAGACTTTCTCCCCCCCTTCAAATGGGTGTCTCTCCCCTTGTTCGACACACACACACACACACAGTGGGAGCACACTACAGCCGCAGTACCACCTAAGAGCCAGAGGAGGCACTGCATGCTGCAGCCCCTGCTCCTCTCTGCAAAACCTGGACATTTACAAAAACGACAGGAAGCCGAAGTACTGGTGGGGAAGCACAGAATGGGTGTGCGAGTAACGCCAAACAGGGAGAATCAATAAAGCAGGTACTACTGGCTGTAGGGGTTGCCAGGCGGCTTCTCCAAAAATACTGGACTCAATGATGAAAGGTGTGACGCGCTCGACACACACACGTACACGCTCAAGAAACACACACACCTCTCTCTCTCCGCTCCATGCTGTTTCCTCCTCTCCTTGACCCCACCCCCAGGCTTCTGACTCCACCTCCTTGGCTGCATTACCCAGCAGCAGCCAATGAGGATGGAGGATGTTGCTCAGCCCCCTAGCAGGGAAATCCCACACATACATGTCCAGGAGAGGTAATACCGGTATACATATACACGCCCAGAGAGGTAATACCGGTATACACATACACGCCCAGAGAGGTAATACCGGTATACACATACACGCCCAGAGAGGTAATACCGTTATATACACACACGCCCAGAGAGGTAATACCGGTATACACATACACGCCCAGAGAGGTAATACCGGTATACACATACACGTCCAGAGAGGTAATACCGGTATACACATACACGCCTAGAGAGGTAATACCGGTATACACATACAGTACATGTTCAGTATTTACGGGACAGAGTGTCCAAATACAGGACAGTCCGGTTCAATACTGGACACCTGGCAACCGCTAATTGGCTCCCAGATGATTTGTGGCATGGAGAGGTCCCTTTCCCAAAATAAATCTGATCATCAACAGTGTACGGACCATTAAAAGCCCGGCTAAATAGCTAACGCAGGAGACACCTCTTCTGCTGACAGGATCTACGTACGGATATGAGGGAAAGTGCCCATATCAAGGTCGTATAGGTCGTGCTGGGAGATCTTATTATTCAAAGGACGTGAGACGTATATATTTGAAGCACTATATGAAATTACTGTAAATGACGCACACATTGCTTTTTCGTGACTGCTATCCTTTTTCTTCCCGTTCCCGTTCCCTAACGCTCCTTTTTATTTATACCCTGTCCCCCTCACCCCCCGAAAAATACAAACATTTATATATATCGTTTGAATTCACCTATTCCTGCTGCATTCTCACAGACACCAGCACACCGGGGAGAAAGGGGGATATTATGTATAATGTATATATATATATATAGTGGTTGTTTGTGACTTGGTAAGTGTGAGAGGTTTCATTCTCACGCCCTCCAACTGTCCCTACTTAGCAGTGCCGGATTGCCCACTAGGTACACGAGGCATGTGAGCCAAAGTTAGGGGCCCCCGTAGGTTACGGCTCCCCAGTTATGGCGGTCACTGTCTGCCACACTCTCACTCCTGTCGGCCGGAGAAGGGAGCTGCAGAGTCCCCGGACCTCACCCAAGTGTGTGTGTGTCTGTAAGAGAGAGACGGGTGTTTCTTACCTTATCCGGAGTGGCCCTCCTCAAGCAGCGTCACGTTGTCATGGCGACCCAACGCCATGATGCAGCGACGCTGTAGGAGGAGGGTCCCCTCCAGGAAAGGCCCTCAAGGTCTTGGTGCCTAGGGGCCCCAGAGGGTCTTAATTGGCCACTGCTATTTAGCGGGTACTGTACCTGTTTTTTATGTCCTATACTTATTACAGTATTTCTGCCAGTGGCTGAAGCGTCCGCTAATTAAATAGCTGGGAAAGTAATGATTTATCTGCTAATGACCAGCTGTCTATGATTATTGAATATCACTTTTATTGTGTGTGTATATATAAGTATATACAAATAAATCCATAAATACATGTATTAGTGATAATATAATTTTTGCATTTGTATGTGCTCAGTGTTGGAGGGTGTGCATTATGCATGACTTACCCGTACCTCATTTTCGGGGTGGGGTCCTGAAGTCCTTAAAACCTCCTTAGAAAAACACCCCCATCAAGTAGTTGAGAGAAACAGGTTGCAGCTTTATTGATAAACACAAAATATAACTAAAACTAGGGGATCCTGCCAAGTTGTTCCGTAAACCAATCCATAACCTTGAGGGACACCCCCCAGCCTGTACCTCTATCTGCCAATAAAGCCACTTGGTCCCAAACCAATATCACCACTGGAATGTAACCGCCATACTGGCCGCCCAAGTTAAGTATGACCAACCTTCAACCACATGTCTACTGGAGATACCTTTGTACTCCACCAAGGAGTCAACTCCCGCCATGGACCCTTCTCCCTCTAACACCTTCCCACCAGGATCCCTTCCCCCTCTAACACCTTCCCACCAGGATCCCTTCTCCCTCTAACACCTTCCCACCAGGATCCCTTCCTCTACAACTCTAACACTTCCCACCAGGATCCCTTCTCCCCTCAACACCTTCCCACCAGGATCCCTTTCCTCTAACACCTTCCCAACCAGGATCCCTTCTCCCTCTAACACACCTTCCACCAGGATCCCTTCCCTAACCCTTCCACCGGTCCCTTCTCCCTCTAACACATTCACACCAGGATTCTTCTCCCTCTAACCTTCCCGCCAGGATCCCTTCCCCTCTACCACGTCCACCAGGATCAATTCATCCCTCTCTAACACCTTCCCACCAGGATCCCTTCTCCCTCTAACGCCTTCCCGCCAGGATCCCTTCTCCCTCTTACACTTTCCCGCCAGGGACCCATCCCCCTTGCTCTGTGTACATGGATTGCACTATATAAATAAAGATATACATATACACCGGGGCAGTACCACAGAGGAAGGACATGCAGTGCCGCCCCGTTCGGATTATCCTTAACCCCTCTGAGGCCTCAAGCTTCCCGCTATCCTCTCTGCACAGGTTTGGCATATTTCAGGGGTAAAAGGTCCCTGATGTTTCCATACATTGTTATTCCCCCCTCCCACCCCCCCCCCCCAGCTCTCCCTCCAAACCCCTCTCCCTGTACGTCCCAACTCCTGACTCTACAAGAGTTTTTTTCCCCCCTGTGTGACCTTGCGAAAGTCGGAAGCCGTTCCCCACACTTAGTTAATGTCCGCTGGTTCTTGCTGTGTTCTTAATGGTTGTGGGAAGTTAAAAAAAAATAAAAAACCATTGGACGCTTTCCGTCTCTGGGACCCGATTCCAAACCCTCTTCCAAATGCATAAACAGAATACTTTATCAGGAGCGGCATAGAATTGCCAAATTAATTGCCTCTTTAAATGCTTTCCAAATGTGTTTCAGGCCCGGCTGGCAGTATGTTAATAGGACTTCTGGATGCACCTGGCGCTATGTACTTATTAAACTAGCAGACAAAACGCATTGTTGTTTTGTTAGTTATTTATAATTTCATTACTCCTTTCATGAGGTGAACACCCAAACACCCCCTGAAAAGCGTGATGGGAATGTTATTTCCCTGACACTGTAACAGGTGTCCCGCGGGTTATCCGCGTGTGAATATTCACCTTGTTCCTGCCAGAGAAGATCTGTAAGACATTGCGGTGTTATTCTTCGCAGTAACAGGACTAATATTTATTTGTGGCTTTGCATTGTTCGCTGAATAAAGTGACAGAATACGTTCCCTGTGTAATCCTCAGCCCCTCTCCATTTTAATGTCTGGCTAATAAAAAATACCTTCTTCATTTTTATATCGGTAAGGTGAATGGGGGACATTCCGTGCACCCCAAAAAAAAACCTTGTTTGCAAACCTTCAAATCCTTACTTATTCACATTACATACGGCGTGGTCTATCAAATCAAAATATCCCGATTTTCACTGAAAGGAGAAGGTAGAAAATTAGAATATTCTGATGCCAGGGTCACGTGTGATGTGTGAATAGCCCCCGATAGCATTAACTCAGCCCCCTTTCCAAATCACTCCAAGTCCTATAATATTTCCTTCACTTTATTGGAAAAGCAGCAGTAAATACAGGTTCTTGTGGATGGTGTGTAGTTGTGATTTGTAGTTAGAAACAGGTAGAAAGAGATGGCCTTGCCATGGGAGTGTAACAGAGATGGGTGCTGTACTCACTGTGTCCTGGGTGGAAAAGGAAGTGAGGAGCAAGGGTCACACTAGAAGTGAGATGGGACAAACTACTGTCAGCAAAGACAGTGGGGAGGGCAGAATAGCCCATTCTGAGAAGAATCTCAGAGGTTGCTGTAGCAACTCACTGGTAACATGCTCACAAGCAGAAAGGGCAACATATTGATACATCACACAGGCACGGTGTGTGTGTGGAACAAATACATGCAGCTGAACTGAAGGAGCTGACAAGCAGAAGGGGGGTCGGGCAGAAATGTGATTCTTGTTCCATGACAGAGAAAAACACTGAATGTTATACAATCCTTGGGGAAATGTGCATAATGTAACTTACTCCTATTACCCCATATAACCTCTCCCAATAACTCCTCCTATTACCCCATATAACCTCTCTCTATAACCTCCTCCTATTACCCCATATAACCTCTCCCTATAACTCCTCCTAGTACCCCCATATAACCTCTCCCTATAACTCCTCCTATTACCCCATATAACCTCTCCCTATAACTCCTCCTAGTACCACAGTTGGCTCAATCAATGGCTCAGTCAATGAGGCCAACTCAAGTCCTCAAGGGCCACCAAAAGGTCAGTTTTTAAGCAGGGGTATCCTTAAAGTCTGATCTGGCGGTGGCCCTTGAGGACTGGCATTGGCCACCCCTGTGTTAGTTCAATGGGTCACCACTGGAAATAGGACAATTCCAAGCGGTGTGGCATCTTGTGACAAACCCACAAGGCTGCCCTACACCAGGAGAACATGGCTGTGTGTGCAACGTCCAGAGAGCGCCGGGAAGCAATCGGGACTTGTACTTTGTTAAGGGGAACGGGAGCTCTCAACAACGTCATTCTGTGGGGCGAGACCTCATGACTTGGAGATGGAGAAACCATTGTAACGGAGGTATAGGAAGTAAAATCATGTTCAAAATATAGAGGGAGACAGCCATCAAAAGGGTGAGTCAAGTGAGGCCTCCTTCCTTTTCTTTGTTGTTCTAGCTCGTGTTATTATTGACGGTATCCACGTTTTTACAGCAATACGGATCCATGCATAAAGTGTACCAGCGAGCTCACCCTATGATAAGGGGCATTTCTAAGGGGTAGATCCATAGAGCTAGGTTAAATCTGGGCTACTAACGTGATGTAACCACAAGAGAGCAAGAGCCCCAAGGAGAGCACTCACACACTAAATATATATATATATATATATATATATATATATATATATATATATATAAACAGGTGTAGCCAGATACCATGTGTTGATAGAGAGGAGTGGGTGAACAATAAAATTGTATTTATCTTTATTTGAGTCGTGACTCAGAACAATAAAATAATGGGGGAACGCTGTGGGTCAAGTGTAATACTATTATGAGCCAGTATACAGCGAATTAAAATTGGACGAATGGACCAGGGTAGCAGTCCATGTGCTATCTAAACTCCTATAATAACCACTGCTGATGTGAACAGCTGCCCAAATCAGTGTAAGCCCCACCGCAATGTATGGTAGGGGGTAGACTGATATCCCAGGCTAAGGATATGGCCAGATACATGCAGAGGTAGGTAGTCACAGTGGACACCTATAAGCCTAATAGTAAATAAACAGTGCGTATCAGTAGTTATCTAAAGAGTGCACAAGTAGTGCCTGTTAACATGGTATCTGGCTACACCTGTTTATATATATATTTAGTGTGTGAGTGCTCTCCTTGGGGCTCTTGCTCTCTTGTTGTTACTGTATCTGTTTATCCCCTGATAGTAGCACCTCCACTCCACATACATCCAGCCAGCAGTAGCGAGGGTTTCCCCTCCCCCTTTCCCTCTAGTTCGCTACTAACGTGATGTTACTTAAATATGTGAGGTCTGTTAGGTTCTCTGGGTTTGCAATGGCATAAGTAACATTTTTGGGCCCAAAAAATTGAAAGGGCCCCTCAAATAAAAAATGCAAAATAAATCTAGGCGTTTCCACTGGGGTCCCCACTCTCTCTCTTGCCCGACCCCCCTCTCCCGCACCTCACTCTCATCCCCCTCTATTTCTCTCCCCCTCTCTCATCTTCACCCGCCTCCACTCTCAGACTCAGTCCCCACCCTCTCCACACACTCAATACCCCTCCTACAATCCCCTTCACACTCAATCTCCCCCTCTCCTCACACTCAATTCCCGTCTCCTCACCCTCAATTCTCCCCTCTTCTCACACTCAATCTCCCCATCCTCACACTCACCCCCCGCCCCCCTGTGGTGCCCTGTTAGGGGCCTACTCTAGTAGCTTCGATAAGTGACTTATCGACAGTTTATGCTTTGAGTGAGTTTGCATGTGTAGCTCTTCAGAGAACTCTAGTAACATACCAAACTCGCTCGAAAACTGCTTCTACCCGATCGGTCGCAATCGGGCAGTGACATGGTTAAGGGGTCAGTTCCTCCTAGGAAGAAAGTGTACTAATGCCAGTGACATGGTTAAGGGGTCAGTCCCTCCTAGGGGCAAAGTATACTAATGCCAGTGACATGGTTAAGGGGTCAGTCCCTCCTAGGGGCAAAGTATACTAATGACAGTGACATGGTTAAGGGGTCAGTCCCTCCTAGGAGCAAAGTGTACTAATGGCAGTGACATGTTTAAGGGGTCAGTCCCTCCTAGGGGCAAAGTGTACTAATGGCAGTGACATGGTTAAGGGATCCGTCCCTCCTAGGGCCAAAGTGTACTAATGGCAGTGACATGTTTAAGGGGTCAGTCCCTCCAAGGAGCAAAGTGTACCAATGGCAGTGACAGGGTTAAAGGGTCAGTCCCTCCTAGGGGCAAAGTATACTAATGACAGTGACAAGTTTAAGGGGTCAGACTGACCGCCGGGCGTTATTATACCCTCATATTAACCCACTCAGTATGTAAGGAGGGACTGACCACCGGGCGTTATTATACCCTCATATTAACCTACTCAGTATGTAAGGAGAGACTGACCGCGGGCGTTATTATACCCTCATATTAAGGGGTCAGTCCCTCCTAGGGGCAAAGTGTACTAATGGCAGTGACATGAGAGGAAGAGAGCCCTGTAAATAACAATATGATGGTTATATTATAGCTACCTGTGGTCTTACACTTACCCGGACCCTGTAACCGCGCCGTCTCAGCGCCTGGATGTGAGTAACGCACCTTTATCTCTGACCTCACTAACGTAGCGGTAACTCCCTGCGGTAACTGTACCGGCGCTCTGGGGATCGGCGCTGTTACAGGGAACAAACAAAAACAGAAAAGCCCAGCGCAACCTACAAAGTGACACAACCTATACTTCAGTGCTAATCTGCTCATGAGTAAGGGTCATTTAGTGAAACCCTTTGGCCAAAGCGTTATAAGCCTGCAGCCAACATCAAGGCATGTCCAGTATGCAGGTCCTAACACTACCTGGTAAAATTCTCACAGGGAACATATCATTAGCGCTGACGTCCGTTATAGTAACGCACGGGCTCGTTATGGCTGAAATCAGCACTTAGTGCATCGTTACTGAGCTTTGTGTTACAGATCCTGTTAGCACTTAACGAGACGCTAACTGAAATGAACATATCGTTAAGTCATTAACGGAGCTCTGAAGATCTACCCTTAATACTCATCCTATATGTGTACTCACAGTATATTGATCCAGACAAAAAACCACAGTGAAACATTATCCAATAATGTCTCATAATGGGAAAAAGAAATGCCGTCCTGACCCCAGGAATAGTAATCAGATTACTCCCTGGATCAACATCCTTCCCATGTTTACTTATTTGTAAAAAAAAAATTAAAGAGGAGACATCTTAAAGCACTGCGTTTAATTTAAGCACTTTACTGCTAGCATCAGTCAATAGTATAAACAAAAGAACAGATCCTTACTCATTCCAGGATCAATGCGATGGCACTTTTATCAGTAATGTTCATTATATTTCAAACAGAGGAACTCATCCACGTGGAGTAGAAAAATTCCCAGATGACACAAGAGTTGATTAAAAAAAGAATCCTTTATTCTTCATAGTTAAAAAGGCATATTGGTGGAGAGCAAACTACCTTATCCCAACTGGTTTCCACAGCCTTGTGTCTTCATCAGGAGTCCCGGTTGGGATGAGAGAGTTTGCCATCCACCAATATGCTGCTTTTACTATGAAGAATAAAGGATTCCTTTTTTAATCAACTCTCGTTTCATCTGGAAACGTTTGTTCTCCACATGGGCGAGTTACCCTATTTGAAATATAATGGATATTTCTGATAGTAGCACCCTGGCATCGAGTCTGGAATGATTTGGAATCTGTTGAATATTTGTTCAACCGGTTACCCTGTGAGTCAACAGATAGCCTTGGCAGAAACATTTCGCCAAATCTGTGAATTTCTGTAAAATATCGCAGTGTGCTAAATGGACAGGTTTGGACACACATTTAGTATGCATCGTAAAGTCTCTTCTGCTCATATATCTGAGTTTATTTATATTAGCATCTGAAGAGCGATTATTTGCCAGAGCGGAAGGTAGATTTATCTGACGACTGTGACTCTCTGGTTGTTATACAGAACAGGTCTGTCTGTAGGTACTTGTTAAAGGCTTTGACGGTAACACCAAAGGATGATCTCTGCATCAAAAGTCCATTACTGTCTTCAACTCTAAGGTATCTATTTTCTAATCCTCCTGGCTGGGGAAAAAACCGGCACCGGATTTCTGAAAAGCCAGATCCAGTAACTTGGAACGGGACTGCGCCTCCCTGAGAAATCTGGTGACATATTTTTTGACATCAATTGGGCTCAAGTCTTGCATCTGATACATGGACCACTCTGAAATGGAAGACATCTGCCAGTCACCGAGCCCTTGGTGTTGCAATGTGTCTCTGGCAGTGAAAGGGTTGGGATGTATTCGTTCGGCAGCCGGTTCCTTCGGATAATTAAATTACCATGACAAGCTCTCCGGCAGCGAGGGCTCAGCCTGGAACAGGTGGTGAGAGGAGGCACATTTGATGGAACCTCTCATGCATAGACAATCCGTACAAAGAACGACGGGACAGACCCAGTGATAGAAAGTCCTCCGGGGCTGGATGTGGTTTGGAGATGTGATATTGAGCTGGCTTAGGTCCAGTGCCGGAGTGATCCTGCCAGACCTCCTTGGGGCATTGTAACTGAATATGGGAAGGGGAGCCAGACTGAGGGGAGGGAGCGCAAATCAAGATAGCACACGGCAGCTTTACCGCTGGCATGCCACCGTTTATGGCAGAATCCCCCAATATTTCCAATACCATTATTAATATATATATATATATGACTTCATGTAATATGGGTTTAAGCAACATCAAATGCTGCATCTTTCTGGTGAATTCCAATGTTTGGTGCAGCGTTGAGCATATCATGTGTGTTGTGTTGTGTTAACGTGATAGAATATTAAGGGTAGATGTGTGTGTAATTAATCGCACGGTGTGATAAAATATTGTGGGTCTGGATGTGTTGCGTTGTGTAATTAATCGCACTGTGTGATACAGCATTGTGTGTCTGAGTGTGTTGTGTAATGAATCGGACTGTGTGATACAGTAGTGTGGGTCTCGGTGTGTTGTGTACTGAATCGCAGTGTGTGATACACTATTGTGGGTCTGGGTGTGTTGTGTGATGTAGGTTTGAGAGTCAGGATGTGTAAGCCTTTGGAATTTCCAACAGACAGATAATTAATTAGAGACCTAGTAATGACAGTATATACAGCAGTAATTAATAACCATTTGTCGTGAAGTGCTCTGGTTCTATGTAAGAAACATAATAAGTATAAAGCAGTGCAGAGTATCACCATGTACTTTCAACCTTCTTATACCTATAAAATCATCAGTCTCCCAACTGTAACATGGGTGCAGGAAGCCGCAGATTGTGCAAATAAAGAACACTCGTTAAAATAAATTACTATTTTCTTCTGAATCTGGTGCTAATTTTTGTTACTCAGTTTGGCTGGAGTATGTAATACACACAGTAACCCTCTTAATACCACTATACGAAGCGCCAATGTGTCTCCTTACACACTGAGAGGGTTAATATGAGGGTGTAATAACGCCCGGCGGTCAGTCTCTCCTTACATACTGAGTGGGTTAATATGAGGTATAATAACGCCCGGCGGTCAGTCCCTCCTTACACACTGAGTGGGTTAATATGAGGGTATAATAACGCCCGGGGGTCAGTCTCTCCTCACATACTGAGTGGGTTAATATGAGGGTGTAATAACGCCCGGGGGTCAGTCTCTCCTTACATACTGAGTGGGTTAATATGAGGGTATAATAACGCCCGGCGGTCAGTCTCTCCTTACATACTGAGTGGGTTAATATGAGGGTGTAATAACGCCCGGCGGTC